>JBBPUD010000167.1:0-46070 GCA_038094475.1 Phylloporus aff. rhodophaeus | reverse complement strand
CCGTCGCGGTGAGGAAGATGCGGCCTGAGAGGGGGCGGGAGGCTTCGCAGGTGAGGAGGAGGGGGGACATGGTGAGGGTGAGGCCGAGAGAGGCGAGCGAGAAGAGTTTGAGCCGGCGGAAGGTCTGGGTGAGTGGACCGTGGTAGGGCGGGGGTTCGGTGTCGAGGACGCTGTCGGTGTTGGCTGCGGTGGAGACAGCTGGTCGACGGTGGGCTAAAATCGGTGCAAAGACGCGGTTTGACCAGGCAGGGTAGTGTACGGGCCTGCGTAGTGTCGTTTGCTGGCATAGCTGGGCGAGTATGAGTCGGATGGACGACATGGAGGTGTCGAATACAGCCACCGTCATTGGCTGAATGGACGTACCCGTCTACTATCCGAAAGCCGAGTTCATAGAAACGGTACGAACGCGTCCTCTTTCACAGATAAACGGCAACTGGAACATATTAAAAGGACACGGGGAACAAGGTCTCTCGACGAGCTACCATCGCAGGACCACAAAACATCATCCTCGGTGGCAAGACCATCATATCGAGCGGTGCAATCATCCGGGGAGACCTCAGAAGAACCGGACCAGGGCATGCAGTCGTCATATCACTGGGGAGATACTGTCTGATTGGAGATGGCTGCATCATGAGGTCTGCTTACAATCTGTCTCACCGAACACGACACCATGTTCTTCTCAACAGGCCACCATATAAAACGTACCGCGGAAATTTCAACTACTATCCTATGAAAATCGGTGACCACGTCCATATTGGCGCGAATTCAGTCGTTGAGGCAGCAACGGTTGGTAACCACGTCGTGATCGGAAAGAACTGTATCATCGTGCGTGTGCAAACTTGCTCTTCCCCCGCTCCACCCTCAAAGACACCTCCTAGGGAAAGTTTACGATCATCAAGGATTGTGCGCAAATCGCAGACAACACCGTCATCCCACCCAACACCGTAATACCTGCTCTGGCACTGTTCTCGGGTTCACCAGGTTCGCCTCATCTCCAAGTTCGTGATTGATCATCTTTGTTGAAGAAGCGCCTAGGTCGTTTTGTCGAAGATCTTCCGGAATCTACTCAGGAGATGGTGGAAGCGCAAACGAAGCAATACTACGCTCGATTTCAGCCCTTGGATCGATGAATGGACCCACAGTTCCTGCACGTTCCTACTGTAAATCTGTACATGATAGTTTTTACCGTTTCTCCGACAGATAATACAGCCTATACCCTGAACGTCTTAGCAAGGCACACGAGTACACTGGTTTCGGATACGTCCGACAACCTCCTGGATGGATCGCCTAAGCTAAGCCGACCCTTCAAGTGTTATTCCAGATCCCGAACTAGTCTTTTTCTGTGGTGCACTGCTCGCTTGGTCCTTGGGTCATCCCTGGAAAGTCTGTTCTGTTTATGTAACTGCATCGATGATCTAGTCGCGTTCAAGCCATTCGATCTGGGTTACACCGTGGCCTCGGCGCCTTGATCGTTCCGAGTGGCCTTGGCGCTTTATCAATCATGTGGACTTGCATTCCGATTGGCTTGTGAGGAGAACGGACCGACCAGGGCGAAATCCCGTGTTCCAGAGGACGCGCTTAGTCAACCGTATTCGAGCCGAGTAGTACAGGGTCTCGACTATCCGCTGTGCACCTGCGCGAGCCAGCATACTGCAAGTCAACACGGTGGTAAGTAACCGCCCTACAGAAATGTATGCCAACCTTTCAGGGGCCCCAAAACATTGACACCATACGTATTCACCAATTGCCATGCTCAATTCGCAGGAGGCGAGTATGTCGGATGCACTGATCCAAACCATCACGGAAATCATTCGTTTGCTTCTTGCGGGACATAACATCTCATACAGAGTCCCTCTATTCGATGACGAGCTTTATCAGGCATGCATTGACGAAGCTAAGCGCCGCAGCTACCCGATAGATAATCAGTCCTTGAGGAAGTACCTACATCACAGCGTCAAGTACGCAGCAACGACGAGTACAAGACGTCATCGTCCAACCCAGATATGGCTCGTGCTCTCTTGTTTCCCCTCCGAGATTCCGAACCTCTACACATTCGGTGACCGATTCACCAAGGGCAAAAGCAGGGTAGCGCGGCCCTCGCAGACATCATTCGCCGAACACCTGACTTTTTTCCACTTCTCCTTTCCAACCTCGTCATCACTTCAGCTCTAAACTTCATGACTGGCGTCTTGCTAGAACGCGAGACCGCGTCCATGCAGGTATGATGGCCATCGTCTGTCGCAAACTCGGCTGACCCGGGCAGATTTCGAGTGCTGATAACAATACCCTGTTTACAAGCGAAACTTATCTGGCTTTACAGATGCGTACATGTTCTCGGTGTTCCCGCGCGACATCCCATTGACCACGTACATCCAAGCGATCCCAGAACTCAAACAATTTATCAACAAAGTCAAGTAGGTCCCCCCGTTCCGCGCTTCGATGCAATTGTGGCGGTTCTGCAAGTGCCCGAGGCGTGCAAAACTTTCGGCACTACGTCGTTGGGTATTTTGATTACCATTTCGCTGTGGAAAGATATAGGCTCGCAGAGCTGGACCTGTAGGTGTATTCATGCCCGGGATACGGGATGAACTGCGGCGACTGGTACACGTACGTTGCTCTTTGTCAAAGAGATCATTTGTTGATCCATCTCCCGCAAATCAAACGGAAGATGTGCTTTACAGCGTAAAAAGTACATGGTTTATATTCCTATACATGCTAGATTATCGATAACGTACTTCAGTCCCAACATGAAGCATAAAGCAACATACATATATCCATACGATTAACGGCCTGCACGTACAGTCGGACTGCCTGGAACCATAATGTCCACTTTCCGGGGCGACGTGACCCTTTGGTCCGTCCAACAGAAACAGTGTCCCTTTGAAGTCGGTGACCGTGAGTGCGCAAACAGCTCTTGTAATGACATCAAGCACGACGAAAAGTCCCTCGTAGTGCGTTTCTTCAAAACGTCTTTCAGGGTCGTCTGGGTCTACAGATTCAAGAGGTCAACGAAGGCGAGTCTTGACCGCAAACACATACTTGCCAAATGTTCGGCAATCCAGTCGAGATAGGCGATCAACCGCTCAAGGTTGTCAAGCGTGACTTCTAACCCGTCTACAAATGTGTGCATCCCATCAATAGTGGTTGCGGGATGTCGAAAAACACAATTCCACCATGAGGTGTTTGATCTCTCTGTGATGCTTTCAGCGACGTGCTGTCCCGAGACGATGAACGATAACCGTCGATGAACGGCACGGAGATGCAACGACAGCCTTCTGGCGCGTGGCCGTGCGGCGGAATACTCCAGGAGGAGGTTCGAAGTAGTACGCCAATATATTGCTTCCAAGCGTGCATCCGGGTGATTTCCATGTAGTGTAGAGCGACGTGAGCTCGAAGGTTCGGATATAAGGCCATCCAACTCGTCTAGTGCGAGGGAAAACTAAAGAGACTGTCAAATAACACAGGTGACTCGGGTGTCGAAAGCAACGTACGCTTCTGCCAACGAAACTGCCAGGCGTGAAGTCAAGAAGAGAGGAATCGAGCGATTCCGTAAGATTTGCAAGTAGCTCGACTTCGTGGGGAAGGGTTGACTCGGAAGGGTTGCGTCGTACTACAATGCTCGGGATGCTGTGTAGTTGGGTTATTATTATTATTATAATGGGCAGTTTTGACCAAACGACTCACGTTGTCAGATGTGCCTCGAAGAAAGCACGAAGGGGTAAACCAAGGCTAACGCTTAAAGACGACAGAACTTTCGCATGCTGGACCTGCTCAGAAAGAAACTCCAAAATAGCGACATGATGATCACTGGGTTCGCGGAGCCCCTGGAAGGGCAAAGTTCTCGGGCGGGATGGAAGGGGAAACCGCGATACTGATAACCGGAGATCTGACTGCCCTGGTAATTTGGAGGCATATGAAGACTAGAAAAAGGCGTTTAGCACCTCAAATGAATGTGAATATGCCATTCAATACCCATTCCAGAAGTCCCCATATCAATAAACAGAACGTGATGATCCCCGCAACAGCGTTCATAACATCACAAGCCGAATTCATGAGATTTTCAAAAATGAATGGGGTGTCGTGACCGAATAGTCCTTGTCGTATCGCTTTGTGGCCCCGGCGGTGAAGGCGCATTCGGCATTGATACTGCGTAGGAGGGTTCAGTGCTGAGATCCTGTGCTGAAGGGTAGTGATATCGACGACGGGGCTCGTGGTTGCAGAGCGGTAGGAAAAGTCGGTAGGTGGTGTAGACATTGTAGGACTACTTTCTGGGGAAGTAGAAGGCGTTGCGAGTGGTCCACGGTGAGGCGTTAATCGGATAGGTGTCCGTGAAGTCATGCCAGTGATTTCGTTATAATATTAAGTTGGTCCAGCCTAGGAGGTCAGCAGAAAGGATGATAGCATATAATCCTGGGACTGAGCCAGCCAGTCCTTTTGCGGGGATCGTCCGTTTCACAGCACAGAGCGACCTGAGTGCGTATTTATGATTCCCCATCGAACTTTTCTTTTGTCCTGGGCGCACATGTAAGGCGCCGCACAAAGTACGTGAACGTGGAGACGCGAAATTGCTGGGGCTGTATCGATTATTGTGAAACCATGGGGATGGGCAGCGTACGCGGAGACCAACTTGGTAGAGTCATCGTCGGGTTTGAGCAAGACAATAAGGTGCATCGAACCATTACGTACCAAACCCCAGAATCCAGCTATAACTGATCGGACGATATTTGGGTTGACTCGGATGCCATCAGGACTCAGAATGGTTAAACGGTGGTTCTCAGTCGAACTCGATCAGAAGTAGTGAGAAACGTGGGGGTAGTACCCTCCGAGTTTCAGGCTGATGGGATCATATCAATGCGACATTTGTAGCTTGCTGAGACTCACAATTGCAACAACCAGTTCATACTCGCCGCTACTAGCTTCAATATACCGCGAGCACTTGGTAATGGTCCACAACTTGGAGCTTATTTCAGACAGCCCCATCACGAAGATTCAGAGCATGAATCGGTATACAAGTCGTCACAAGTAGGTAGGCTATGCGTGAGGATAGCTGGGATCATAGCAAGAAGCTGATGCAACAAAACGTTGAGCTACTGGTTGGTACGGTAGTCTCATTTCTATTGTCATGGCATCCTATGCGTGCAATGCGCAATAAATAATCCCCATAACGCAACGTAAATAACGTCCGTGTTCAGTTGTGGGAGGTGGTCAATGACAAGGAAAATGCAATTAATTCTTCTGTTGCTTCTCGTGAGTCAGAAGGGACGCGAACACGGATTTGCTCTTCTTGATTGACGTCCGCTCGACGGGGGACTCAGCTGCTTCGGAGTCGGACACGTGCTTTTTCGGCGGGGACGAGGTGAGATTGACGATGACGGCCCAGAGATTGTTATTATGACCCTCGTCTTGTAGGACCGAGCTGCAGGCAATGCGGGCTAGCCTCCGGGATTCGTCTGTGTCACGCCTGGAGACGACACTACTAGGTGGTGGTCGTTCGCCTGCCAAAGCCCAGCCCAAAGCCCCGGTCGAAGATGCCAACCCATCCCTCAACGCTTGAGATGTCTCCTTTTGCTTTTCCGGTTCCCGCCCATTCTGCAATTCGTAAAACTGGGCAAGGTTTCTGGCAACTTCCTTCTTCGAGAGCTCCATGTTTCGCTTCCGCTGCTTCTCTATCATCAACAGCTGTTTTGCATATTTTTGGTCAAAGAGAGCCTTTCCTTCAAGATAGCGGCGCAATGCCTTTTCCGAGAAAGCCCCAATGATGTCTGGCGGTACTTGCAAGGCATCGAGCTTGTCATTGGGCTCGAGGGGTCTAATTATACCCTGGGTGGACACCCTTTCACGGATCATGCCTCCGATCCAGATCGAGACTCCCTGTCAAGATGTGAAATATAAACAAAAACCGTCAGTCATATGTCTCTTGGTCGTGAGTACTTGCTACGATTCCCGAGATGTAACCCACCTCATCGTTGTAGTAAACGCTCGGCTCACCGGCATAGCGTACTCCAGTAGTGTTTATCATTGAAGCACTCCGTCGCAATTCGCCGGGTTTAACCGTACGTTGACCCTCCTGAGGATGCAAAAGGCTGCTTTCAGCCCGTCTAAGTGACCGTTCTGAAGTAGACCTCGGCATCGAGGCCTGGGCTGATTTCATTCGGAAGAAGAATCCCGACCGAGAGGATGGCGAACGCGGACTAGAAGAGCCTGGAGCACTTGTTGGTGTGTTTGGAGTGCTTTGCGAGCCATCTAGGGCGTGCGGAGACTCGGTTATAACATCACTAGATAATACCCGGGAGACTTGTGGGGTAGATGCACCATTAGGGTGGTGCTCATCGGGGTGATGTGGAGTTGAAGTAATTGTCTCTGAGGAACTCGGTGTGATATTTATCGGATGTAGTAACCCCGTAACGTGCTTCGTGAAATTAGCGATAGCGCGGTAACAGTATTTGCCAGGGGTTGTGAAGGGGAATAGAACAGGCAAAACATGTGCGGTATCTAAGAAGAGGTTAACCCGTGAACACACTTTATCCATTTCATAAAAGCACACCATCGTAGATCTGGATGTGGACCTGCGTGGGTCCATAACGTTCTTCTATGCCCACCAATGGTGGATACAGGGCTAGTACCTCATCTTTTACCGGAAACTTCGAAGGGTGAGCCGCCTTGTGCGCTCTTGATCGAAAGGAAAACTCGTCAGGAACTCCTTGAGTTGACTATATCAGTTAACTCACGAGTAGATAATTTCGTCCCTGAGTACCTCCTTCTCGCTTGCGATGACGAGCAATGGAGGTAACCCCCCCAGATATGAGATAGCGGGGCTGACAAGAGGATGACCAAGAAGGCTATTCTGAGCGTAAAGTTGGATCTGTGAGTCTACCTTCAATTGCTCCCCGGACTTAGTCCGTAGGGAGATGGTCTGATCCATTTTGTCAACTGAGGATGGCGCAGCAGTTTCCCCGACGTCTATAGGCAAATCCCTTGGCGTATGTTGGCAATTATCTCCGCTAGGACTATGCTTTTGGCCAGCCGGCTCGTCCTGTGCAAGCTCCAAAGTTTCACCGACTTTATTCTCAACCATCCGCCGGATTTTCTGCCGAATCCCAGTATGAATGTCGCGCGTAATCTCTTCTGAAGGAGGTGGCCACAAAGTGCTAGGTTTGTGGAGAGACAGTCCATACAAAGGAAGAACGTCCTTTGGATCCTGTGAGTTCATACATCAGAAGATCAACAAACACGACACACCGTATCAGTATTAGTGTGAATGCTTGGGAAAGAATGCGTGAGATCACACCATGGCGAGACCAGAACACCGCCAGCAGGCAGTGGTTGGCCGGAGTCGCGCAAAACTTGAAGCAAAGCGAGAGCGAGTCCGCCCCCCGCGGAGTCTCCCGCGACCACGATGTGGGACGGTTTCACAGGCAGATGAGGGGCATCTGGAGGAGGTTTGATCAAATATAGGTCTAGAAATTCTCTGAGTCAAGTCTCTGCGAATTGAAACAATAATCACACGCACAGGCTGCAACCATGTCCTGGAGTGCGCAAGGAAACGGGTATTGCGGAGCGAGTCGGTAATTGACGGCTAGACATATTTAATGATCACAAAAGAAAAACAACACTTTGTAACACCTACCAAACGCTCGGCCTTTAATCTTTCTTGCGAGTCGTTGAATGCAGTGTCTAATAAGTGATCAGCCAAGAGCGGGGCAAAGTGCGAAGCAAGCAACCTCTCCTGATCAATACTTCCAAAGTAATAGCCCCCTCCGTGAATGTATAATATACAGCGCATGTCGTCCGCTTCTTCGTCGTAAAGGTCACTAGGTTCAGAACTTGAGGAAGGGAGAGGGCTCGCCGGGCCCTGCGTGAGATCCCCACTCTCTCCTTTCTTTTTCTTTGGTGATTTCCGTCGTTTCTTCGCCTCTTCCCAATCTTTCCTGGCTGTCATCCATTCTCCAGGGATTCTACGGGACCGTAAATCTTACTCTAGAGATAAGCTCGTCCGACTTACCCAGTGATACCACGCACTTGCCACCATTTAGTGCCGCCCAATAAAAGAGACACATGATCCTCGCCCCCAAGAGTTTGGATGAGCAAGGTAGCCGCCTCGTCACAACAGGACATGGGCACGGTGACACGTGCGATATGAACTGAGGGAGGGGATAGGGACCGGGTATTAGAGAATGCTTGAAGCTCTTCAACTGAATGACTATAAACCATGAGGTGTCATCTTTGCGAAAAGTCGACGAGAGGCCGACTTACCGGGTCGCAACATCAAAGAACCTCTATGGGCGTCAGCATCAGAGAAATGCTCCAGAGGTTAAAGCACGACGATACGTGCCTTGGCTATATTAAAAGCCTCATCATACAGAAGTTCGTCTTGTCGAAGTCGGGGAAATGGAACATCATCTTCTGCCTTTTCTTTCTTCACACGATCGAAGTAATGCTTGAAGAGAGTATCTAGAGCAACTGGACCAAGCTTTAGACCAGCTGTGCGAGTAAGAGCATTGGGCATCGCAATCAAAACGGCTCAGAGTCGTGAAAAATGGAGGTGCAAAAGCGAGGCAAAGTTCGTCCAAGTCTTGAAGGCACTGCCAAACACTTGATTAACTGCACTGCCCTGTAAAATCAAGCGACACGTACAGAACAACGCGAAAGCGGCACGGCTGCGGTGGTACATTGCACACACGTGACCATGATGTCTTTGAAAGAGGTCGTGACTCCTTGAGCATTAACCACCAGCGCAGGTAAGGGAACCCCAGGACAAAAGACCACCCATGGACCGGATGTTAATTGTGATCGTCTGCTGATGACTCGCAATATAGGTCCAGAGCTTCTGATCGACGTACGATCAAGTCAACCGTTGATCTTCTCGGAGTTATCTAGCAATTCTTACAAAAATGATTGTGGTACCATCGGCAGCAGGCGCGAGTCACAACCCTCCTCTCCACGCTCCCTCTAAGAAGCGTGATACTCTCAAAAACATCGCAGACACCACGCTCAAAGCCATCAAAACAGGTTCGATCACCTTTGGAAACAAATCTCTTGACTTGGCCGCAAAAGTCAGGTTCTCAAGTCATAACACACGTTATTATCCATCAGATGATCTTCCTTTGTCTCGATGGGCTTTGGATGGATCATTATCATCTTCGACCAAGACCGACATCTCGATCTTAGAGATCTCGACGCTCGAAGGCGCCAATCTCGTACATGACGCCTTGTCCGGCTCGTCCAGCTTTGGCAGAATTGGAGTGCTCAACTTTGCCTCGGCCACTCGCCCGGGTGGTGGCTTTCTTAGTGGTGCGCAAGCGCAAGAAGAATCGATCGCACGATCCTCCACTCTGTATCCTGCTCTCATGACAGACACGGCTCAGCAGTTCTACAAGCTACATTCAGATGATCGCCAGGGTGGATTCTACCACCATGCAATGATATACACCCCATCCGTTGTCATATTTCGAGACGATGGTGGAAAATGGGTAGCCCCTTTTGAAGTTGACATCCTCACGAGTGCTGCGGTGAATGCGGGCGATGTCAGGAATAAAAGTGGCAAAGATGCAGACCAAGCGAAAGTCGAGAGCAAAATAGAGTCGGCGATGAAAGAGAGAATGGGCAGAATCCTATCGCTCATGGAAAAACAAGGGGCGAAGAACCTCGTGTTGGGAAGTTTTGGGACGGGCGTATTCCGGAACAACGTGACGACAGTGGCCAAGATCTGGGCGGAACTGCTAACGAGCAAGGATGCGAGGTACAAGTCCTCTTTTGATCGCATCGTGTTTGCGATTCTTGGAACGAGCACGTTCACTACATTCAAGCAAGCGTTTCAGGGCAAAATCAACCCTGCAGAGGATGTGGATGACTAGTCTACTAGAGCCAACAAATTACTAGGCTTTTTGTAAACTACTACTATATAGCCTAACGCTCAGTAACCTTGATGCGAGTCAGCGCTCACTAGCACTAGTGCCAGTCACCATGCAACTCAAACCGACTCATCTGCGTAGTCCTTCGACCCAAAGGCTCCGAAATTGCCAAGAGACTGCCTGAAGGAACCCAAATAGAGAAGATAGTGCGGCGCCAGCGAGTTCACCTGTATTCCCGACGGCCGCAACTTGCCAATCCTTGGACGACATGGCGCTGATGGAGGTTCAGCTCAAAGACCTCACCTCTGCGGTCCGCAGAATTGGCCAACATCCATTTGATGCTGGCAATCATGCAGATATTTGGCTTGGGGAGTTTAAGGATCCTAGCCAAAAGACTCCCAAGGTACATCCCTTACTTCTACACCTGGGTTGGTCACAATCGATTGTTAATTCTTCTACCAAGGTTGCCATCAAAGTTATCAGGAGTGCTTTCACTAATGAAGAAGTGAAGCGATTCAATGAGGTTCGTGATTCATCAATGGTAGCACTTGAGGTCCAAAGTCCGTCGTCCCCATGACAGAAACTTCTTCGAGAAGCAAGGCTCTGGACTACACTAAATCACGACAATATTGTGCCGTTCCTTGGCATCATGACCACCACAGACATGTCTCGCGATTCAGCTCCTGCTATAGTATCGCCGTATTACAGGAATGGCAGTTTGAAGAACTACGTCACGAGCAATAACCTCACACTTCGCAGCAAGATGGATCTGGTACATTTGCCGGAATCGCTTTACCTTGATCGAGGACATCTAAGGCTCTGTTTCAGCTGTTCCAAGTTGCTAGCGGTTTAGCTTTCTTGCACGAGCATCGAGTTGTCCACGGGGACATCAAACCAGTAAGCCAGATTTCAACACTCAAATCTTGATTGTGGTATTACGTAGATCTTCGCAGGGAAACGTCCTGATCAATGACAACGGACACGCAGCTCTCACCGACTTCGGCCTTTCTATTGTGTTGGAAATGTCTGGATTCACCACCAAGAACACGCCTGGCACCCTTCGATATATGGCACCAGAACTTCTTGTTGAGCAGAACACTTCAGCAGCAATCCGACCCACCATTGTGACCGATATATGGGCGTTTGGTATCACCGCGACGGAGGTAAGATTCCCAACTGGGGACTACTTCTCCAAGCATCTCAGACATCCAATCTTTATAGATTTTTTCAATGAAGCAACCGTATCGCACTCTTCTGACCGATGCCGCGGTATTGGTATATGTCACAAAAAGACAAGGTCGGTTGAAGTATGACGATTACAAGGGCGACATCAGAGAGGGTCTATGGAGCTTGTTAGAAAAATGTTGGAAACAGGACTCTGGTGAAAGGCCGTCCATGGATGACATCAAGGCCTTTGTCAGTAAAAAGAGGAGTAGCTACGTGTAGGAGGCCTACACGATAATGCGTGTCATGTCTAGAGTTTGGATCTATGGCCGACAATGTATCCCTCGTCCTCGAGAGCACACCTTGCCAAGTTTCCTACTACGGGGAATAACTGCGACTGGATATGCGCACGGTCCGAGCTCGCTTGGCGTCTCGCATGCCTGGCCGCGATCCCTTGTGAGATAATTGCCAACTGCAAGTGTGTTATGGACAATGTTATATCGATGCTAGACAGATGAGCTCACTCGGAAGAGCATCCAACTACGGACGAAAACCATCTCTTCAATGGGGTAAGGTTGTTTCGTGAGGCGACAATATTCACGTTCCAGGTCTTCCAGAGGTATCGGTACTGCTTGTGTTGTGTTTTTAAATGCCTTGAGCAAGTTGAAACTCCTGAGCAGTGGGTCATCAGGTAGATTCCGTGGTTCAATTGTCCATGGTTGCGTAAAGTTTCCAAGATCGGCCAGCTAGGATGTTGGTTCAGCTTCTGTGGCCTTAGTAACATAGAACAACGTACAGGACTACCGAGAGTGCACAGTTCCCAGTCCAGGATTCCTATCACTTTGTTTTCCGATGGGTGGAAAATCAAATTATCGAGCTTATAATCTCCGTGAACGATGCGCTGGCCAGTTTTTCTCTCATCCGGAAGATGTTTCTGATACCAATCCACTAAGTCATCGAAGAATGGTACCTTTCCTATCGGTCTTCCGGTATCAACATCGACTGTTCGTGCCTGCATCTCGGAGACACGGGTTAGGGACTTGATCTGTCGCGGAAAGTAGTTCGTAGATGGTCCTAAATCAGCGAGTCCTACTTCAATTGGGTCGAGGGATGCCAGTGAAGCGAGAGCTTGCACAGCGGAGATCCAGCTAGGGAGTATATGTTCTTAGCCACATAGATCGCAGACGACACAGGTTTACGTACCATTCACGACGGACATTTGGGGGTACCTCAAGCATCCTCGCATCAGTGAAAATCCGGCCATCCAGATACTCCATAATGAAAAAAGGGGTTCCAATGACTTGGGGGTCCTCGCAGAGTGCATATGGTATCGGAACTGGCACCACCTGCCAGGGTTTGGTGCTTGATCTGGTATTATACTCGTGGAGGGCACTAAGCACCCGGTATTCACGTTCAATCTGGTGAGCAGTAGAGGAAAGAAGTTGACCAGCAGGTTTCTTTCGCAGAACGAAATGATTTCGTCTGCAGTGTCATGAGATAAATGAGCGCTCAAAATATACTGGTACGAACCGAGCATCAGTCAGGAAGTAAGTAGGATTAGACTAAGAGTTTGATGCACTTTAATTAGATGTTGGACCCAACTGACTAGCCATACCTGTCCAAACTAAAAAGGCGGTCAGAATGCAAGTTTACTAAAGCAAGGCAGGCAGGAGCACACCATGAATTGCTGGATGTGTACGGGGGAGCTAACAACCGGGACATGGGCGGCAAGATACTCGTTGAGCTTGTCAACGTTGAAATTGGCGCGTACGGTCCCATATTCCCCCACGAGCTTCTTCTTGGGAACGTTGGTCGACATCTTTGGCTTAGACGTAAGATGAGCGTCGTTAGAAACTTTGAACACAACCTCACTTTAAATCTGTGGCGTAAATTCACCGGTAAAGATAACTACTCAGAACATACTCATGGCACATCGCAACCACCGCAACATTTTCTGTATAACCGGGCAGTTAATACACGGAATAAAAACCGTGGGAGAATACGGAACGGCCGGAAGTGCTGACTAAGCTTCATGGCAGACTAAAAATTTGGGAGCGCCACTGTTTTCCTTTCACTTTCATTCTCTTCCTCCATGTTCACTGCAGCTCGTTCCCTCCGCGCCGCTGTTGCTCGCACTGGCAACTACGCTGTATGTTCAACGTCTATGCTAGTTTTCCACTTCTCATGTATTTGCAGGGCATTCCGCGGTCCTTGATTGCGCGGAACATGAACACCAAGATCAATGGTGTGCAGTTTTCACTTTGACTCTACCTCTTAGTTGACCTAATGATAGGTCCCGTCGTGGGCATTGATTTGGGTACGACGAACTCATGTGTTTCCATCATGGAGGGGAAGTCATCTCGTGTCATTGAAAACTCGGAGGGTGCCCGCACGACCCCGTCTGTCGTAGCATTCACGAAGCATGGAGAGCGTCTTGTTGGTCTTCCTGCTAAGCGGCAGGCGGTCGTCAATCCCTCAAACACCGTATTTGGTTTCAAGCGGCTGATTGGTCGTCAGTTCAAGGACAAGGAGGTCCAGGATGATATGAAACACTGGTTAGTACACAAACACGACAGAATAACTCTTCAGGTTATTTACGTGTCGATCAGGCCTTTCCAAGTTGTTACCAAGAGTGACGGTCGTCCAGCTGTCCGAGTTGAGAACGGGGATAAGACACAGGAGTTCGTACGTGAACCGGTGTGCTCATGGATCTCAACGTTAAAACTTTGTATAGTCTGCAGAAGAACTTTCTTCTATGGTGCTTACGAAGATGAAGGAGACTGCCGAACAATATCTTAACAAGAAAATCAAGTATGTGCTAGTCTATTGTATGCATCTTGTAGGACACTGACTCGATTGGCTTAGTCATGCTGTGGTCACCGTTCCTGCGTACTTTAACGATGCCCAGCGACAAGCAACGAAAGATGCTGGTCAAATTGCTGGTCTGGACGTGCTTCGTGTTATCAATGAGCCTACCGCTGCTGCCCTTGCCTATGGTCTGGACCGCGCAGATTCATCCGTTATTGCCGTTTACGATCTTGGTGGTGGAACGTTTGACATCTCGATATTGGAAATGCAAAAGGGCGTCTTCGAGGTGAAGTCGACCAACGGTGACACTCACCTTGGCGGAGAGGACTTCGATATCGCTCTTGTTGACCACATCCTGAAGGAGTTCCAGAAGGAGTCGGGTATATCCCTCAACCAAGATCGAATGGCTATCCAGCGCATCCGCGAGGCCGCAGAGAAAGCCAAGATCGAACTTTCTTCGACGGCCCAGACGGAGATTAACCTACCATTCATTACTGCTGATGCATCAGGCCCCAAGCACATCAATCTGAAACTCAGCAGGGCGCAACTCGAGGGTCTTGTTGACAAGCTTGTCCAGCGTACCGTTGAGCCCTGTAAAAAGGCACTCAGTGATGCTGGTGTTAAAGCGAGCGAAGTTGGTGAAGTCATCCTGGTCGGCGGCATGACTCGTATGCCGAAGGTTGGCGAGACGGTCAAAGGTATCTTTGGTCGGGAACCTAGCAAGGGCGTTAACCCCGACGAAGCGGTTGCTATTGGCGCATCGATTCAAGGTGGTGTTCTCGCTGGGAATGTTACGGACATCTTACTTCTCGACGTTACGCCGCTCTCGCTTGGTATTGAGACTCTTGGTGGTATCATGACGAAGCTCATCAATCGCAACACCACTATCCCTACCAAGAAATCACAGACATTTTCTACCGCCGCTGACGGTCAGACTGCTATTGAGGTCAAGATTTACCAGGGTGAACGTGAGCTGGTTCGGGACAACAAGCTCCTCGGCAATTTCAACCTCGTCGGTATTCCTCCTGCACCAAAGGGAGTTCCCCAAATTGAAATCACATTCGACATTGACGCGGGTTAGTGTTAATGACAGATTTATGTTGTGTATACTCATCACTTTTCAGATGGTATCGTCAATGTTTCTGCCAAGGACAAGGCCACTAACAAGGATCAATCCATGACTATCGCATCTTCGTCTGGCCTCTCAGACAAGGATATTGAACGTATGGTTTCTGACGCTGAGCAGTATGCGGAGTCCGACAAAGCTCGTCGTGCGCTGATCGAGGAGGCCAACAAAGGCGAATCTGTTTGTTCCGACACCGAGAAAGGTCAATCCGTGGTTGCTTGCGATGGTTCCTTTGGTACTAATGATTTCTTACGTTAGCCATGAACGAGTTCAAAGATCAGCTCGACACTGCAGAAAAGGAGAAGGTCACTAAACTCGTTGGAGAACTCCGCGATTTGGCGGCCAAGGGTCAAGTTGGCGATGCCTCTGTTACCGCAGACCAGATTCGCGAAAAGATCAATGAGACGCAACAAGCTTCCCTTGGTCTCTTCCAAAAGGTGTATGAGAAACGGAATGCCGAAAATACCGCTTCTGAGCCACCATCGGAAAACAAGGAAGAGAAAAAGGATTAAAGTCCCAGAGTTCTCGTTCTCATCTGCCTTGGTTGATCCTAATTGCGTATCTGTGTGGCCCACCGCCCGTCCCTTCATTTTTGCATTCCGCTCTTACACGACCTGCATTGCATAGATTATGAGAAAAGTACCACCACTCATACATACTCTACCATGTTGCGTTATTTGTCATCATAAAGTTTCTATTTTATGTAGTTGAGGAAACCCCCCACTCAATACATCTCATGACCAAATTGCTAGACTTTTGATTTATCGGTGGAGGTACGACAGCAGATCAACCTACAACTCTAGGTCTGCTAGTTTATATCGAGCTTCCAACAAAATATGGAAGCCAATATAGTTCACGGTAAAGTGTTTGAATTCCTCGGAAGCATTTGGAGACCCTTCCAATATCTTCACAATCTTTTCGTAGTGACCAATCGCGATCTCTGCCAAGGTATTGAAGGCATCCAAGCGCGGGCCCTTGTCGCGACGTGCCATAACGCAAACCTGAGTGCTGCCTTCACCCGCAAGCTCTTCCTTGTAAAACGATAACACATCGCTAAGATAGCCGTGAGCGAGGTGTCCGAATGTTTCGAGACCAGGTACCCACTTCACGTCGCCGAGTAGCAGCATGATGTACGGAATCGCCTGAAAATACTCCGTGTAGGGAATCTCAGGCGAAAATACCATGTATGCATAACCTTCTGCGACGGCAGACATTTCACGATAGTAAACGGGAAATTGTCCAGCTACGCTTGTGACCTAACCACCCTGTTCATTGTAGCTCTCGGGTAAGGGTGATAACTCACCTGCATGGACACGGTCTCGGTCTCAACTAAATTGGCAGTGACAAAGTTCAAGAGTGAGGTCATCATCAACTTGGCAGGAATGGGTGAATACAGGACCGCTGCCTGGTGAATGAGGTCTGCAAATGCGTCCAGAACAGCATTGTCTTGTTTTTGCGCCTTCGTGAACCGCTCGTGAAACAAATAGATGCTAGGAATTTCCGACCGATGGCGAATTGGTACTTCATCGATGTAGCCGACGCACGACGTCAAGAGCGACAACCACACCTTGGTAGGACCGTTGAGGTGCGCACCAGCCGTCATTCCATAGCCAACGCCCACTTCCATGTACGTGCGTACAGAGTGGATGCCATCCATTTGGTAGCCACGTCGAATGCCTTCATCTATACACGCCTGGAAAAGGTCGTGGTCAAATGGCATGGGTTTGGAAGAGCAATGAAATTGCGCGAGGAACGAGCGTAGGGTTGTGCGAATGGTCTGGACCTATAAATGCAATTAGCGTAGAAAATCGCTGCAACTTCTTTGCGGTCACCTGTCCCGAGTTGAGCATTGCGAATTGTGCAGAACAAGCATCTTACCTGACTGACTTTTATACCTGGGCTCGATCATCCCTGGTGTATACCGTCGCACACTCATTTCCAAGAGCGCGCCATGATCCATCTATCAACTTGATCGGAGAGATGGCAGCGTGTCCTCCTCGTTAATTTCCGTGTTCGTTCCCCGGCAGTTGGCGCTTAGGTTCGACTGCTGGTGGCAGTTGAGAAGTCGGCATTTGAGGATGACATAAACCTAGAATGAATGTTGAAGCATTGAGCTCTGCGGCCGCATCGCAGGAAGCTCTGCAGAGTAAACTCCTATGAGTCATTCTTTGGAACTGAAGAGGGTATACTTGCAGCCAACGAAGTTGGTGTAGAGTATTTTCTGTACCAGATCAGTGTTTGTTTGTGAAGAGATGATTTAAGACTTCCGAGTTTGGCCAATGTACTCCTGGGCATACCGTACAGCACGTTTCAAGTCTTTCTCATTATCTCAACATCTTTCCCTTCTCATACATCTTGTGATCCCGAAGCCATCGTGTTTTCTTCCACAGAGCCAGCTTCTTCGTACAACTGAGGTGATGGAATCGCCAACGCCGTCCAATCTTTTCACACCGACGCCGAGTGCCTCCACAGTAAGCCATCTTTAGTATAGGATTCGTTACCAGCATCGATTGTGAAACTGCGCTCTCTCGCAGACCTTTCATTCTGAACCGCTCGTGATGCAGATCGTCGTGCGAAGAGACCTTTTTGACGTGAGTCCGTGTCCGACATCTGAACAGCCTTACATGACTGATCTATCTCTGGCCGCAAAGAAAGAGAAATGGGGTGTTGGACCACTCATGGCACAGGCAGCGCATGCGGCCACCGCAGTATGCCCACTGCATTCCACGCGGTCTTCTTTTTTTATGATGCGTGGAATATGTTTAGGTTCTTCACGAGACGCGTGAGCGACCAAACACCATAGATTATTTGACAGACATCAAGAACATGCGCAAGGTGCGTCAGTTGGATCGTAGATGGGTTGCACCGTAAAATGACACGGAATCGACGAAGGTCGTCCTTCAGGTGTGCTGTATTGATCCTACACATTTTCCTGCGCACAGCTGATGGCTCTCAGACGCCGGACGCTTCAACACTTGAGAAACTTTCCGCTGCACTCTCGGGCGTTGATCCATTGCCGATTCCACATCATCTTTGGATAGAACAACCAGAGGACATTCCTACGTGCATCGCTCTCGCACCTAATAGAAGGGGGAAGTCGATACGGAAAGCCTTGGACAAGTCATCATGCCGTCTTTGGCGAAGTGACTAGCGGTATGCTATAGTCTACCTCTTGACATTCTAGCTAAATTATAATGATAGGTCTAGATAGATGCTGGCGTCCTGTTTGTTTCTCTCAGCGCCGTAATAGCTTCAATAATTTCTCTATCCCTTCCAACCCAAATCCGTCTTCTGTTGGGTAGCACACAAACATCCGCTGGGCAGACGTATCAAATTTACGCTAGGATACTGATGGTCAGAGTATGTGTGTTGGCGCTAAAGACAGCTTACCCTAAATTCATGTCGACTGAGAAGGTGTGCACCACGAGCAACCTTTGAATACGTCTGGCTGAGCCACGCAAACTTCCATCCAGATATGTTCCTGGTTGGCTTGAGATTGCTTGCTGCGCTGATGTTGAACGTGACTGTAAGACGATCTGGCTGGCGAACTGCAGGCACGTTGAAATGTTGCACTTGAAGATCCTGAAGTACCGTGTGGATCAAGCGTTCAGATGTGCCTTTTGGTGCATTGGGAAATTGAACAGCGTTCTTAATGACGTACGAATTTCCTGCTGGGGTAAGGATCAAGACACCGACTACCTGAACAACCGATGATCCGTGGATATGCGGTATGTGTTTTCTGACTCTCACCTTTTCGTGCTGCAGTGCAACCCAATACTCGCGATTCTCAAAGTCGAGCCATGGATCAAAGGATGTCTAAAGATGCTCAGCATTAGAATATGATACAATGAATGGTACGCACTGCGGCCAGCTGGAGACCCTTGCGAGCGTGCTTCCAAGCAGCAATACCGTCTTCGATCTCTCGGCGAAGACCATTCGACCAATCGCTTTTCAAGATGCGTTTCACTTCCACGTTTGCTCTCTCTGCCCGCCTGAGGTTCTTCTTCAGATCCTTGACCATGGACCCATGCCCGCCTTCATCGTCCTCCCTGGTCAAGTCGAGGATGTGCTGGGGGTCGATGACATCCTCGCTGATGCAGCTGACAGTAGACCATCCCATATCTGACAATAACTCCTCGGTTGTATCTGGGACACAACAGTACACCAGACGCAAATCACGGGACTGTACCCACGCGATGAACTGCGTCAGGACTGACCTGAGGGCTGCCTTGTCGGAGACAAGTGGATTCCCCCAGGCAAAGATCCACCCGTTGGTGTGGAGGTACCCCTGAACAGGGAGAAACGTTGACTGTGGGACAGGTTCGGGTGGTCGCCAGGTACGGTACCGTGCGGTTTCGAGCCAGGCTGTGGCTGGGGCGTGGCCGTATTGTGCGACAAGGGAAGCGAGCTCGGCATTGTCGATGGAGCTGCTGTCGAGGGGATCTGGTATCTCTGGAGGGGTCTGGTCCAGATGAAAATCAGACCGATCGTCTGTGTCGTCGCCGGAACGTTCGCTCACGGAACTTGAGGTGAACGAGGAGGTGCCGTTGGCGAATTTGTCGGGCCCGTGGTTTGGCTGGCGAGCTTTGAAGACATTGAGGAGACGACTCATGGCAGATGGGTGGGTACTGAATGCTTACCGGGAGATGATGACTGACTGTTGGGCCCCTCTGCAGTTTAGAATTGATGATGTCATTCACCCTCGATCGCTGATGGCGGAGTGGCTGTATGTTCTGAGGATACAAACGTACACTAATTCCTACACATCCGACTCACTTTTCTACAGGTGGCCAATCGCGTTCCACTGCACCCTCTCGCAGCGTACCATATCTGATCATCGGGTTGAGATGAATCTCAGATAGGATTGTTATGGCGCCGGTGCGTTGCTGCGACGCACTGGCACGTCACTCTAGCATCCGCCTTGATCCAGTTTGGCCAACCGCTTCGTGCGTCCAATATTCGCATCGAGCGCGTGTTCCTCTACCACAGCACGCGAGAGCTCGCTGGGGATGATATATAGGTATGTCAACTGTCCCACACATAGTGGTCAAGGCGGCGCCGAGTCCCGCGTTCGTCAGGTGCGACATTTGGCAGAGTGTGAGTCGTTGCAAGGTCGCGCGTGATGTGGTGTACTACTGGGGTATCAGGCGATAAGACGTTTCAGCGATGGATATGCGACAGTGCAGGGGAGTAATTGAACCATGGTGAGCCGCTCACATCGCACCCTGAGTTTGTCCAACGTGATGATCTCGGATAGGGCGTGAGTGAGATCATGTGGTGAGGAGGTGAAAGCGACCTCTGAATCGAGGAGCAGTGTCTGGAGACGTGTGATATGGGAAGAAAGGCTTCGGAAAACTCAGAGCAGCGTACACTGCTCAAGTGCAGCCTGTACATGAGATTGAATGTGCGACGGGGCGACAGGAATGATCGACTGGGTTTTCAACGACCCTGTTACTTGAAGTGGCTCACAGAGAGATGTTTGACTTCACCGAGAGCGAGGGTAGGGCCCGCAGGGAGTCAGAAAAGCTGACTATTTCAAGGGGACGGCATCGTTCAGCATCCTCAAAGCGAAAATCGATCAAGAGTAGACTGAGCGCACACGTCCAATTTCGACACACCAAGGCACAGTTCAAGATATCTTCCTGCCACCAGCGATTTGCCGGAGGTGAGCGCAAGTTTTCAATGACGATGAGGAGAATATCCATGGGAAGCGGAATTGTTCTCCGGCTCCTCAAAGTTGCGCAATTCGATCAATTCTGATTGAACAAATGGTTGGAAAGAAATTGATGATGCTTCAGCGATTGCGTCAGGAGCTCCTTGGTAGTAAGGAGGAGAGTCGTGAACAATTATGGTACACACGGGTACTTGTGATACAAGATCCCAGTGACTTCTTCGATGCTCGTGGATACATATTTCTTCGGTGGACCGAACCACACACCCGGACTATGTGCGCAGGCCATGATCGATCTTCCACCCTGGCCAATCGCGCTCCGCCGCACCCAGCAAACCGCCATCTCGTCCTGCGTCTCCTCCAACCATCAGACGGAGATGAACCCCGGGTACAACGACCGCACTCGCGTGCTGATGCACAAACGCCTCCGCACGTCGCACCAGCATCCGTTCCGACGCGACATCGGGCACGATCTCTAGCTCCGCTAACCGTTCCATGCGCACGATCACTGCATCGAGCGCGTGCTCTTCCTCCCCGCGTGCGAGCGCGCCTGTCGTGACGCGCAGGTATGCGAGCGACCCACACACAGTGGTCAGGGCCACGCCGAGCCCCGCGTTGGTCAGGTGGGCGATGTGGTCAAGGGAGAGTCGCTGGAGGGTCTTACTGGACGGATTTACGAGGCACGCGAGCTCATCGTCCTTTATCTGCACATCTACCAGCACGAGCTCGGTGAGGCGACATGTGAGCGACGGGAGCGGCGCGCCGCGGGCGCTTGGCGGGAGGACGCTCAGGATAGTGAGACGTTTTAATGAGGGCCATGTGGAGATGCAGGACAGCAGTTGGGCCATGCTGAGCGTACATTTGCCTTTGAACGCGTCTAGTTTGGCCAGTCCAGAAAGGGCTTCAGCGAGATCGTTCGGTGAAACGACGAGGGCGTTCGCGGTGTCGAGGGACAAGGTCCGGACGTTTTTGGTGACCTGCAGGATAGAAAGAAAGGCTTTGGCGAAACGTGAACGGCGCACGTTGCTCTGCTGTAGCTGCAACTTGGCCAGGAACATGGGTGAAGGAGTTCCCGACGGAAGCACCGGGAAAGGATCCCAGGTGGGATGTTTCTCCAAATAGCCGGCCGAGAGGTACTTGACCTCAAGTCCGAGAATAGGGCGCGCCACGAGGGTATTAGCGAAGGTGAATACTTCGGGTGGGTGGCCATGTTGACAGTCTTGAGAGCGAAAGTCGATCAGGAGTAGGTTGAGCGCGCACGTCCACTCTCTGCATACTAGAGCACAATTCAAGAGATCTCTACGCCATCCACGATACGTCAGAGGAGACCGTAAGTCTTCAAAGATGATGAGGAGGACATCTGTGGGAAGGGGGATGGTTTTGCGTTTGCTCGCTGCCACAACACGTACGACTCGACCGACCATCGCAGGTTGGTTGGAAAAAGGGTTGGAAAAAACGCCGTGGGGAATCGTGGTAGATAACATATACGAACTGGTGAACGAAACAGACACGCTCTGTGTGATCTCTGTCAGCGGGTGATCGAATTCGAAGAGTTTGTCGCCAGACGGCGTCGAAGGTTCGGCGAGTAGGATTTCCCCGCAGAGTCTAGCGACCTCGACAGCTTTGCTTTGTGAACGAGCAGAGTGCCAATCCGCAATGAAAATGATACGGCAGATTGGGAGCGATGGGTTATTCTGTGTTATGGGCCTGTCCTGATTGACGACAGAGAGTGAAGATGGAGTGGGCGTGATTTGCTGCAGAGGATGAGCGTACTTGAAACAGACAAGTCAGAGACGAGGCTTACCCATGCGGTGCGATGTTCAGGTGTGGCATCCTTGCCCAGCAGCAACGAGATATGAACGCCTGAAAACTCACGCTGAGCGCCATTGTCGAAAAGGACGGAGAGTACGGTCTCCCTGAACTGTGAGTCGGGACGACGTGAGACTTTCCAATCGTACTCGCTTCTCCAACAGGTGGTCATGATGGCCCAGGTGCTAAATGAGGTCAGTTCCAGTACTCAGGATTTCACCACAATGCTATAATGTTCATGCGGCTACTGAAGCTCTGTTGCAGTACTTTCAAGCTTACCAGTCCTCGACTTGCGTATCGGGGACCATGGATCCAACGTGAGCTCCGCCGACCAGTGGCCCAGTCTTGCTAACACAGATATGTTCAGGAAGGGGAACGTAATAATCCGCCCACGTTTTACGGGGCGTTTCAAGCCCTCAGCCTGTCTCAGTTAGTGTTGCAGTGCTCTAGTGACATCTATTGACTGCGTCAGGGGCATCATAGAGATCCGTACCTATCTGAATTCCCATAGTGCGTTCTTCGCTCGCGCCCTGTTCAACAGAACCGTACTAGGTCCTCTGTACACGAGCATGGGGGCTACGTTGGATATCTGTGGGTTCAAGATTCCCCGCCCACTGCAAAAGCACATCATTATATCTCTGACGACGCTTGCCATCTTCTTTACCGCATTCCTGCTCTTCCTGTTGGTTGGACTTTCGTTGACCATCACACGATCGATCTACATCATTGAGGTCTCAGCAGTGAACTCGACTGCCCCTGCCTCGAATGCAGCGACGAGCCTCTATTTTGGTGTATGGGGCGTATGTGCAACCAGGCAAGTATATTCGCCCTGCAGGAACCGGTATTTACCTCTTCTCTTTCAGTAAGCTGGACACGGCTCAGTCGGAGGAGCTATGCTACGGTCCTCAGCTTGGTTACACGATTCCGACGAGTCTTTTGAGTACCGTTGGGCTCTCGACGGAGCTTGCCAACGTGGCCGAGACGGGTGTGTTGGTTATTCTCGTGCTGCATCTGGTCGCGGCGGGGTTGTCGACAACCATCTTTTTGTTCTCCCTATTCTTGCACTCGCATGTGATCGCGATCATTGCGCTGGTCATTGCCGTAGTGACTGCGATCGTCGGAACTGTCGTGTTCGCGGCCGATTTGGCAATCGTGATCGTCGTGAAAAACAACATCGACTCATTGTTTTCTGGCGCAAATTTCAGCGTCAAGTTTGGGAATGGGGTGTGGATGATTCTGACAGCGATGATTTTGACGTGGGTGGCTGTAGTGGTGTTGTCTGCGAGAGCGTGCTACTGCTGTGGTGTGCGACGGTAAGTGAATCGAACATTGGGCCCCGCACGGTATTGACGGGATCGATGGTATAGTCCAAGGGAGTCTTCGTCCGACAAGGCGTTTTTGTAATGTATCTGTTGGCAACTTTTCACGAGTGCATGATATGAACGGAACTGATTTTACGATCACTCTAGTTTCACTGGTATCAATATATCCACTATGGGTTACAGTCCCTGTCTATTACTACAGCGTGGTCCAAGTACATTTGTGGGCTCACTGCGGAGCTTGGTGTGCGTTCAATGTGTTCTGCAGCAGTAGGTTAGCACCTGAGCTCGAGCAACCAAGGGCGAGATGGTAACTGACATGCTGCCGCACGCTCGATGCAGCGGGACACCCATGCATACATGCGAGATTTAAGTTGCTCGCAATGATGTTTGCAAGTACAGGATCTATCGGAGCTGGCTCGGGATCGGGAAGGGGTGATGAGACAGCTAGGTGATGTTAGATAAATGTATAGGGAACGAAGATGGAGAGACCAACTTAGTGAGACGAGAACAAGGAGGGCGAAGTAAAAGGGAGCGTGCATGATCACTCTATGGGTCTGAATGAATGGCCATTTGATGGATTTATAGTAGGACTTGCCCTTCATCCAAACATGGTAAATAGCCCCTGAACATGACAAGGTTGTACAGTGCCGACCCTTCTGTTGTCTGCTGCCAACAACACCCTTGTCATGGCGGTCGAGCTCTTGCCAGCTCAGCTCACGTCGATAAGTCTACTTTTCTCTCAGGCATGTGAGTTTATTAATTCAGAGTTGGGAGCATCTCCACCACGCTCTGTCCCTGACCTCCGTCCCTTGCTGTCCTTAGTCCTGTTAGTCCAGCCGAATTAGTGGGCTTCTCGTTGCATAGCCTTGACTGGTTTCCTCTGGTCTTTCAAAAATTCTTGTTGATACCGCCTGGGGATGTTCAGTAGAACGCGTTCATATTCTCTCGCATGTATTATTTAGCCTTCTCCGTTCAACGGTTAACACCGCGGCCGTTAGCAGTTCACCGTCCCTGCGGAAACGAGGCGGCCCGGGAAACTCGAAAAAAAAAACTCATGGCCAGCGATACCGATCACGAAATATATATCTTGACCTCCGTTGAAAATTTCCGTTGGAACCAACGTCCTCTTTCCCTCCGCCGTCTTCCCTCTTCTCCCTCTCCAAGTCCATCATGGCTGGCCCAGACGGTGTCTCGCGCATCATACACCACAATAAATATTATCTGCGTGGTGGTGACATGACCGTCCTCGTCAGTGCCGACGCCTTCGCCGTTCTCAATGCCAACTAATGTGTCTCCTCAGGTCGAGAATCATCTCTACCGCATTCATAGTTATTTCTTTGAGCGCGAGTCGCTGTTCTTCCGTCAAAAGTTCGACTCCTCTAATAACAGCGAGGAACGCGGTTCGACGGATAGCAATGCCTACACTCTCGAGGACGTGAAGAGCGAAGATTTCGCGTGCTTCCTCTGGGTCTTTTACAACGAGTCAGTCCGTTGCGTTTTGTCCTCCAAGGTTTGCTGACAACGAGTAGGCGGTACTCGATCTACGAAGCTCCGCTTGAGACATGGTTCAGCATTCTCCAGCTTGCCAACCGCTGGAGTTTTGACAGTGTCAAAGAGCTGTCTGTCCGGGAGCTCGAAAAAATTGAGATCGAGCCTGTCCAGAAGATTGCTGTTTATCACGACAACAACATCAGTCGTCTCTATCTCATCCCTTCCTACATCGCTGTCTGCAAGAGGGAGAAGCCCTTGACCATCCATGAGGGCATGAAACTTGGGATGGAAACAGTCCTCCGCATCGCCGAGGCGCGTGAGCGTCTTCGTCTACAGGCCTATGAAACTGGTGTCCGTACCCCCACGTTCGAGGACTTTGAGGATGGACAAGTAGAGGTCCTTATCCGGGATATTTTCCATCTCGGTCCTCGTCCCGCCTCTCCTGTGCCTGCATCTTCTCCTCCCAACGGCATCAACGGCGCTTCGAAAGGTGCTATTAAACTCGGTCCAGCACCGCCCGGAAACCAGCTAAAGGCCAATGTTACTTCTGCACCTCGAGCTAATGGTGGGCTGGTAGCTGATCCCAAAGGCTCTGCAGTCAACTCTATGCCCTCCTTTACCGCGGCCATGTCGTCTGAGGCATCGACAACACCGGCACAAACAACAACGTCACCAGCAACGGCACAACCCCAAGAAGGACGAGCACCTGCAGTGCAAACAGCGTCAACTTCCCCACAACCGCCGCAACCTCCGCCAGCGGCAGACAAGCCAAAGGACACCAAAGAGACGGGTTCCCAGGAGCCAAGTAATATCACGTCTCCCAAGTCTGGAGGAGCGGGTGAGCCTTCATCTTTGGCGAGTTGCTCAGTTGTTCTGTTCTGACAGCTGCTCATTCGAATTCTATCACAGGGTTATGGAGCCGAAAGGGTCCCTTCTTTTGATGTTTCCGTTAGCAAACCTGTTGTACCAACAAGCGAACGTAGTAACGATTTGACTGCTGAATCTACCGATAATGTGAATGAGGGTGAAAAGGACGAGTCGAGCAAGGATCTCGATACTATGAGTGCGTTTGGCGATACTGAAGGAGACAAAGGCCCGGGCAAGCAAGGTGTGTTTGCTACATTTGGCTTGTTCTGTGCCAGACTAACTGTTTGGTATAGGCACGAAAAACAAAAAGGGAGCGAAACAGCCTCAGCGTGGTGGAAAGAAGTGACCGATGGACCTCGAGGTCCGCACAAAAGGGCTCTCGTTCTGCCCACTCCAAAATTATTCCGTCTTCTCCACATTCGCGAAGTAACCTGGTGTTTCTTCTCCATAGAGTTTCCCCCAATAAACGCTGACTTGCCAGCGACATGGCCGCGATCCTGGTTGTTTGAAATGGCGCGATCTTGGTTCAATCCGCTGGTACAAAACTAGTTTGAGAGTATTGCCATACCAGATATTTCTAGGCCATATCAACCTCGTGAACTCCTTTTGTGAGACGCAGGCACGGATCTCTTTGCGAGCTGTAGGTCCACGTTGCCGTAGATAAACCCCATTCGGTGCATTCTTGACGAAATCGCTGCGCGTGTTAGAGACCACGGACTTCGTACAGCACGAGGTGGTCGCTGCGATCACCTCAAGAAATCAAGCGTAAAGCATCGTGATCGCAGATAAAAAGGGTGGCTTGTCGAGGCTCTCCTCAATCTCATTGTTCTCTCGCGACCACTCTTATCATGTTTTCCCTCGGTGTTACTGCCATGAAGCATCATGAGCAATATTATCTCAAAGACGGCGACGTTTGCTTCGTCGTGAGTAGTCCCAACTGATTGCCCGGCCACGCTGATATTCTATCGTGCGATAAAGGTGGAAGGCACGACCTTTCGCTTGCATAGGCACTTCTTCGAGAGGGAGTCTGCATATTTTCGAGAGAAACTGAGCACCTCCACGAAGGGCGATGTCGGCTCCATCGACACGCAGTATGTCATTGAGGATGTCAAGGTCGACGAGTTTGCAAAATTTGTATGGGTCTGGTACAATCCGTGAGCTGCGATCTAAATGATCTTACGCGCCTTTCGAACGTTGACTCAACACTTGCATGCTTAGTCAATACTCCTTCTCCAGAAAGGGCAAGGACCATTGGCTAATTGTCCTGAAGCTCGCCACACAGTGGGAATTTCAAGAGATCCGGAATCTAGCGATCCGACAGCTAGAGCGACTCGATCTTCATCCCATCGAGAAGATTTCGTTGTACAAGGAATACAACGTAAATCCTGAGTTGCTTCTGCCCTCATACGTGACGCTTTGTAGGAGTGAGAAGCTCCCTTCGCCTGCAGAGGGGAGGAAGCTGTCATTGGACACTGTCCTTCGGCTTGCTGAGGCTAGGGAGAAGATCCTCCTAGCCGCGATGGACAGTGATTGCAAGACGCCGACCACAGCAAGTACTCCAGATGGTGTTACTAGACGCATTATCGCAGAATTGTTCGAGTTGACTCCACATCCGAACGACCGGAGTGTCACTGGGATGGCGAGTCAATCTGCCGTGAACAATGGGAATGTTTCAGGTGACGCTGCGGCGGGTACTGAGACTGCCAAACAGGCGAAGAAGGGAAAGACACCAACGCCGTCGCTGGTGGGTCAACGCAACTCTTCGGTCTTGTGATGGCAGCCGCTGACTCGGTATAATTTCAGAGTGAGCTGGCAGGCGTCTTCACTGGCAAGGTCCGCACAGCCCTGTCCAACTGTATGAGTAACTCACCCGCCCAAATATAGGCCAGAAAGTAAACTCTTGTAGACATCAAGGCATTTGTGGGCCCGTCATTGGGATTGGACTCTTGTTGTTTGGTCGTGAAGTTGGCGGTAGCAATTTGCGGACGTTTTTATTGTTTTGTATCAATACTTTTGTCGACCATCCAAGTATGTGATGTCGTATTGCATTTGACGTCGTCAAAGTGAATAGTGTCTCTCGCACTTTGCGTTCTGTGTTTGCCTAGGCAGATTGTCACCTCCGCGTGTTGATCCAGTCCTCAAGATACTGACACACGTACCACAAGGAGTTTCTGGACGCCATCGTGCAACACCGTAGCAACTACACCGACGCGGTGAGGGTTCATTACAAGAAATTGAGCAGGAGTACCGGGTTGTGTACTGGATCGCCTCCTGCGTCCGTAATACTAGTTATATCGGTCATTCAGCATATGCGAGCATCGTACCAGTTAGGGAGGAACTAGAGACAGCATTCCAGACCCAGGTTCCCGTCGACCGTCCTATAGTGGTCAAAAAATACAGGGTAGATGGCATAGATTGCCAGTAATAGAAGTCAATAACCCCTGAGGTTGCACAGCTACTCTTAGTCTCCGACGTTCATCTAAGCTCTGCCATGAA
Organism: Phylloporus aff. rhodophaeus; assembly: GCA_038094475.1. Lineage (NCBI taxonomy): Eukaryota > Fungi > Basidiomycota > Agaricomycetes > Boletales > Boletaceae > Phylloporus > Phylloporus aff. rhodophaeus. The sequence goes on along the minus strand of JBBPUD010000167.1, from coordinate 17,465 downwards.
TTCGTATCCCGTAGAACTCTTGTCCCAGCTTTCCCCAGTCATGTTCGTCGCTGGCCTCGACGAGCAAGCACCCACCTCTCCAACCTCTGCGAAATCGCAGGATTCGTTTGCGGTCCTCATCGCCCGTCTCCGCGACTCCCTCCATGCTCAGTCACGCCTCTCCATATGGGCACCAGAACGAGCAAAGTCTTTTCACATGGTCCTCGTCGAGAAAAATATCCGCTTTCCACCCCGCAGGCTCGTCTCTCCAGAAGACCCTTCATACCCGTCCGCACATTCACCACTGTCCCCGCTCACCCCATCTTCCCCGCTCTACCCAGATGGCTTGATTGCCCCAATATGGATCCGAAAACATACTGCGTTCCTCCCGAGTGTATTCGTTCTTTTTCTGCGCATGTTCGAGGCATCCAGCACACCGCCAACGCCGCGCTCGCCGCTCGACCAACCTGACCCAGAACGTGATCGTGATCGCATCGAGGAGGAACGAAAAAGAGATGCAGAGCTCAGCGCAGAGATTGCCATGAGGAAAAAGGCGACTACGGAGCGTGGTATCAAACTGACAGTCGTCTTACTCGCGAGCAGACGCATGCTCGGTACGTCCCCCGTCCGCGTACCCTCGCCTTCTTTCCACGCCCCTTTGCAGATGATCCCTCGCTGGACGGCCGACTGTCGTATATCCGGAGGCAGAGTGGGCTGGATTCAAGGGCAGCCTTGTTCGTGCTCAGCCCCGTCAGTCCAGCAGAACTAGACGAGTTCCTTCGCAGGTCTGTGGACACGTTGTTGCTTTATCTCCTTGACCGACTCGTCCAGCTTGCAAGACGCGCTCTACGAACCCGCTGTCGAGTACTACACCACACACTCGAAACGGGTCCGTCGGAAGCGCAATCGCCACTCCCAGACCGCATCCTACAACCCACCGCCGCTCATACCCGTCGGTACTGCCAGTCCCCGCCCACTTCGCCCCGAGGGCTGGACAGTCCGATATGAATACAAGATGGCGTGCTTTGCAGAATTCAGAGGTGAAGACGAAGTAGCCCTCAAGTATGTCTGACACCCTTTGCGTCCGATCTCTCTCATGTCATCTAGACACTACCAAGACGCATATACGACGCTGATGATCATGTTTGGTTCTACCGCCATATTACCTCCTCGAACGAAGCGGTGGGCAGAAGCCAAGGTGCTCGCAGACACCATCAACTTCAAGGTGAGCCATGCGCCTAAACCCATCTCCAATCCTCACGCATATAGATCACAAAACTCTACCTGTACAACAACGAGCACGCACTCGCGCTGTCGCACTACAACCTCCACATGCGCCGCTTTGCTGACTTTTCGCGTGGTTGGGGCATTGGCGAGGAGACGTTTGAGTACTGGAGCTGGATGGCACGGCAGTGAGTCCCCGCACGCCATCCGTGGTCACGTTCCTCATCGATTCCAGACACCGTGTACTCGCAGAGCTCCTCGAGCAGGGCACCCGCTCTTCCCTCACGTTCCCGACGCACACCCCACTCACGCGCGCGTCTGGTGCGCCACTCGCGTCGGCAGCCAGTCAAGGTGGTACACCACTCGATGTAGACGCCGTCCGGACGCTCGGACTGAATCCCAGCCACGCGCTACAGCATCCGGGTCACTATTACTATATGGCGGCACGCTGCACCGAAGCCAGACGGGAGCGGTTCGTCGCGAGCGAGAGTGCGTCGCAAGGGACCACCGTCGCACCAGGATACGCCAACGAGAAAAAGGTGGATCATTTGACGATCGTGCTCGAGGTGACCCCGTCTTCCGCTTGCGTGCGTCTCGGCCTGACCGGTCTGGTAGTTGTACACGAAATCGTACGAGCTGTTCAAAAAGTATGGTTCAACGGCGAGTCAGGGAAGATTGACCTTGTGGATCGCGTGTCGGATCGCGCATACGTATTTTCAGTCTGGTAATTTTGAGCTGGCGATCCGGTGTGCACGCTGTGAGTGTTCCCCTTTTTTTTGCTGACGACGATCAGGTTCTTTGAGCGCATCGCCAAGACGTATCGCCGAGAAAAATGGCACGCGATGCTCCGCCCACTTTTCCCGACTTGGTATGCGTGTGCGAAAAGGCTCGGCGACGTGGAGCTGACGGTGAGATTGTTGGTGGAAATGATTGGATATGGTGCGTGTGTGCCTGGTTTCAGGTCGCCTACTTCAAGTGGGACGCAGGTGACATGGACGAGCCAGGAACGCTGCAAGAAGATTTATTAACACTGCTCAAGGTGGTGTGATGTGCTTGTCAGTAAAGACGCCACTGAGCTGAAACGACAGAGCACTGTTCCGTTGTCGATAGAGGACGTCCTGGTCGTTGATCTCAAGGAATCAGAACCCATTTGTGCGTTTTGGGATGCTTCTGCGGACGGTGTTTGACGCTGTGCAGTGAACACGTCCGTGGTGTTTTGGAAACCCGAGGTGCGGGTGGGCGAAGAGGTTGCCTTTCAAATCACGCTGGCCGCGCCGTCGGATGCCGCGATCTCTGCGCTCCCAATTGAGTCGATTTCGATCTTGTTCTCGGAAGGGTACACACCGATCTTTATCCATCACGACGGTTCGCAGCAAGCGGAACCAGTTCGGCTCGTGTCGCTGGGTCATGTGCGGGGAGAGGATCACATCGAGGTGAGGGCCCATCTGAGGTGGCAGCCTGGAGACCAGGTTATTTTGACGGGCACATTTACCTCGGATGTGCCTGGCGTGTTCAGTGTATGTGTCTTGTCGTCTTCCGTTTTGCAATTGGGACACTTCTGTGCTAGGTTTCGGGCCTCGTGTTGACGCTGAAGGAAGGGCGTTGGACAATCGAGATCCCGCACGAGCCGTGTGCGTCGCGGGAATCGAGCCTTGTCGCTGCTCGGTGGTTGAGTTCGGTGCGCCCCGTGTCGTTTATCCCCGTCACGCGAGGGGATGCTGCGAGCGTCGTGTGAGTGTATCGGCGTTGACTGTGTGCACGATCTCAAGTGTCCGTTGGTTAGTGTGCGACATCGGCCACATCAACTGTTGACTTCGTTTTCACACCAAGAACCTGCCTTGTTGGATGAGGCGTACACGATCGTGGTCGAGATTACTAACACGGACGATCGGGCGTTGGATGTGGTTGTTGATGTGTTACTGCAGCCGACAGAGGTAGACGAAGCTGGTGCGCCCCTCCCTGATACCAGTGCACGTCTTATTCACCGCAACGCACAGTGCAATCCATCGTGTTTGACGGCCAAAAGTCGTCTGGGTTGATCAAGGGTGTCCAGTTTGGGACGATCCCACCTGGGGTGTCTGTCGTCAAGGCGATGGTGTTGATGAGCAGTGGCGCAGCGGGGGACCGGACGATTGACGTGTCTGTCCAGTCCAATGCGGCCGTTGTCTCCCCCCAAATACCCGCCCGTGTGCCGTCACCGTCGCCATCCGATGATGTGCAGAATCACGATACCGGCGAGGTACTGCATACGTTGGTGGTTCCGACGTCGAGTGTGTTTGTGGTGCGTCAGGACGTGGCGTACTCACGAACTCGCGAACCTCCAGCGGCGTTGGCAGATTTAAGTGTGCTGGAGGGTGCTTGGGCACCTGGGGAGGCGGTTGTGACGACGGTGGTAGAGTGTACGGCGGCGTGTGGGGTAGAGGTCGAAGGGATGACCTTGCGTCGGACGGTGGGTGTGTCTCCCTTCCGAGGTGGGAATGACTGATTGCGGTGTAGGAGAGTCCGCACGCAAAGGTGATCGACACGACGGTGGAAGTAGCAGAGAGAATGTTTCCCGATGGTCAGTGCGATGCGATGACGGCTACGGTGTCTGACCTTGGTTTCCCAGAATATCTCACCGGGGACCAATTCTCGGATATCTGTCGTATCGCGCTTGGGGAGACAGAGGACGAGGCGGTGATCCTCGGACCGGGTGAATACGTGTTGGTATGGAAGAGGTACGGGCTATGCTAAAGAATAAAGGCTATCTGACGGGCACCCAGAATCGTGTCTCAGGGGCGGTACGGCCCACGATCGACGACGCAGATTCCGCTTCCGCTCCTCCGTCCACCGCGCGACACGCTCGTTGCGCTGCTCCGTGTACCCGCCACTGCACGGCTGCACACGCCGACACCGATTGAGCTGACGGTGCGGAACCGAGACGCGAGTCGGTCTGCGGTGATGAGCGTTGCACTCGACCCCCAACCGACCGACGGGTTTGTCGTGGCAGGTGTGCGACAGGGACGACTTCCGCTGTTGCTAGCTGGTGGTGAGGCGCGGGTGCGGTGGAATGTGGTCCCTATCGAGCGCGGGTATGTACGGGTACCGGGGGTGAAGGTGTTGGATGAGCGGGCAGGGGTAGTTGTGGCTGTGAATGAACCTAGGGTATTAGTCACGTGATTACGAAGTGGTATCTCCCCCTTCTCTTTTGTTATGCCAAGCCAATGCGGTGGTGGATATTAACATGTTGGCTGGTCTTGTCTGGTCTTGTCATGGCACAGAATGGGTCGTATCCAGATGACCCCATCCTCAAATACCGGCCCGTGTTTGCCCAGTCCCTCCCCGTTCAGATCCTCTGCTCCGGTGTCGCCCTCACCCTCACCGCCGTTCTCCTCCTCCACCTCGTCTTCACCGCACAGTACCACTGGCCCCTCGCCCGTACGAACTACATCCTCCAGATCGCGGGTGTGTCGACCCTCCTCATCTCCATCGTCGCTACCATCTATGTCGTCTTTTCTACCACCGTGCAGCAGAGCCAGCACTGGCCGTACATGCTCAGCTATCTCGCCGTCGAGATGCCCGGTGTCGTCTACTCTGCCAACCCCACCGACCCCGTCGCCGTATACCAGCACAGGTGGTCCCCCACTGAGAGCGCAACCTGGGTCGTCATGAATGCCACCACCTCCGTCGTCGTCCAGGTCCGCACACACACACACACACACTTACACCCAGCTCTGCCCCGCTAACAACCTTACAGATCACCCACATTCACTTCCTCACCCTCCTCTTTCCCTCCAACCTCGAGGCCAGGCTCATCTTTGGTCTCCTTGGCACGTCTTTTCCTCCCAGGCCCAGCCCCCCGCTCACCTTCCCCATTTAGGCCCTCTCGCCGTCATCTCCGCGCTCATGCAGCTCCTCCCCCTCGTATGCGGCACATCGGTCCGCGACGTGACCGAGGACGTCCGCAACGTCTGCAACGCCGCCCTCTCCCTCCTCTTCACCTCCTTCCTCGTCATCTGGGGTTGCGTCATCAACCGTCGTCAGGCATGGCGCACAGATGGCGGGACAGCCGCATTCGGCGCAGGCGCCATCATCCTCGCCCTCCTCTCCACCTCGCTCAACTTTCTGTACATACCCCAGCAGGACCAGTACTCGTGGATGCCAAAGCTCATGTGGGCAGTCACACTCTGGCAGAGCTTTCTCGGTTGGTGGTGGTGGGTCGGTGCAGGCATGGGCGTGCGCGAGGTCGAGGAACTTCTCCACCGCGAGAACAAACGTCAGCAGAAACGCATGCTACGGGCACAGCGTCGCAAGGAGCAGCGCGAGCGTGCCAAGACAGTGTGGAAGGGCGTCACCGGTGCGTTCAGGGGTAGACCTGACCACGTCGAGCGTTCGTCTTCGAGGGATGCATCGAGCATGTCGAACGTGTCTGCGACTGGCCCTCTCGCCGCGCTGTCGCCCGTGCAAATGGTGCAGCGCTGGTGTGCACGGTTGTGGCATGCGCATTTGACCGCGGCGCATATACAAGCCGCGGAGCGTGCAGAGAGGCTGCACCAGGTCTACCAGCGCGAGGAAGAACGCAACGCTGGACAGCGCAGGCAGGTCGTCGGTTGGGGACTCGGCAGCTTTGGTATACGCGAGGCGGAACGTGAGCGACGTGAAGAGATTGAGCTGGAGGAGTGGGCAGCCGAACAAGACGGCGACGAGGACGAATGGAAGGACGTCACGACGATACAGGTCTCGACCTCGAATGGACAGCTGCGACATCGTGCACCTGCACCCGAGCAGGCAGAAGAACCAGCCGGAACGTCGTTTTGGTGGTGGGGACCGCTGCAACGGTGGCGCCTCAAGGACTCGACCACGTACCGCTGATACCCCCATGCAACGTGTAATCTCATGCTTGTACTCTAGACTGATCTTTCCTTGCGGTTTTGGATGAGCTTGCGTGTAATTATGGGTTCCGTGTTCTACATGGTGTCTATGCAATCCCTGCCTCGGCAGCACTCAGCTGCGCCGCCATGAGCGCGCGGAACCGCGAGTCCCCCCGACCGACCAGCTCGCGATACGTCCCCGACTCGGACACCCGTCCGTCTGGTCACGTTAGCCCCATTGATCAACACTAGGCCGAGAAGACACCCACCCTCGAGAACGACGATCCGTTCTGCCCGCGCAATCGTCGATAGCCGGTGTGCCACAATCACACACGTTGTCTGCCGCCGTGCTAATATCTTGTCAATCGCATCGTTGACACGGTGCTCGCTCGTCGCGTCCAGTGCACTCGTCGCCTCATCTAGTGCGAGTATCGCAGGGCGCTTGAGCAACGCACGAGCGATTGCCAGGCGTTGTCGCTGGCCCCCGCTCAGACTCTGTCGACCAACTGTTACGAGTCAGTGCGCGGCATTAGCTTGGCATGAGAACCCACTCTCGGTATCAAATCCCTTGGGCATGCCCCACACAAATTCGCAATTGGCAAGCCGTGCAGCGTGCTCTATCTCTTCGCGCGTTGCCGTCACATTGCCAAACGCAATGTTGGATGCGATCGTCCCCGTGAACAAGACCGGGTCCTGATGTGGATGAATACAACAAGCAGCGTAAACGTGAAACCCACCTGTGGCACAATACCGATAATGTTCCGCCACGAACTCGGATTGAATTCGCGAATGTCTGCAAGAGCTTGTTGAGCTGCGCAGTAGCAACACGCCTGGGACGCACCTTGGCCATCAAACGTCACCTTACCTCGCACAGGATCGTAATACCGCAAGAGGAGCGACTGCACGGACGACTTGCCTCCCCCACTCTTGCCACTACATCGTTGTGAGCACACAACCACAAACACCCGCGACGACGTACACGAGTGCGACGTTCTCGCCAACGCCAATTTCGAGGTTAAAATCATCGAGAATCTGCACACCTTTCCGACTCGGGTACTCGAATCCAACATTCTCGAAGCGAATAACCCCACGTCGCGATGGGTCCACCTCGATCCCCTGATTGGGCACAATCGCAGGTTTGCGATCGAGGAGCTCAAATATCCGCGTCCCAGCACCGATACCGCGCATGATCGAGGACTAGGCGACATGAATCATATACATTCAATACAGAGGAAAGACGTACGAAAAACCCGCTGATATGTTACCATCAGCCCAAGAAGCGCAATGGAAGAGAAAATGACGTACGTGAGCATCTGCAGACCGTTCCCCACATATGCCGTGTAGAGTAACAAGCTCGTCAGGTCTCCAACGGTGATTGCACCCTGCGAGACAAGCGTACCCCCTTATCAACCGTCAGCTGGTTGTTCATGTCCCAAGTTTGAAACTCACCATATCCCAGCAAGCCGAGGATGGTCATGTTCCCACTCCATCCCGTGCTGCCGAAAAAGATACCGGATGCAACAGCCTCTTTGCGCGCAAGGGCTAGCACGTGGTTGATGCGGTCACGAAACTTGGCTTGTTCTTGTGCGTTGGCATTATAGGCTTGGACGGTGCGGAGAGCAGAGAGTGACTCTTGTGCAACCTTGGTCATTTCGCCTACCGCTTCTTGGGACTGGTTGGATAGCTTTTTCAAATACCGACCGTAGTAGACCTGGGACGCGCCGTAAATCTAAACGCTAGACAAACACTATAGGCTCACCGCGCCGAGTGAAACAGGGGGAACGATGCCAAGCATCATAAACGTCAACGTCGGAGAGAGATAAAACATAGCACCAACTGCAATCCATGATCACTGAGCAATTACACGCGCAAAACACAAGACACGCACGTCCGACAGAAGACATGATGACTGCTCGCAACCCGTCCGAGAGATTCTGGGTGACACTAGGAGTCGTTGAATATACGCGTCAGGCAACACGGCACACGTTACCTTTCACCGACGATGCTCGAGTCGGCGCTCAGTCTGCTGAGCACGTCGCCCTCGCCCTTCTCGACAAACTCGACCTCTTGGCGGAGGGCAACTTCGTAGGTACGTTCCCGCAGTCGTGCGACGATGCGTTGGCCTCGTGTAGTGTTGGCGCGATTAGACCACAGGGAGAGAGAGGGACGTACCGGACATACGCATGAGGAACGACCGGGCAGCGTTGCATGCCGCCCCGGTGGTAAAGGCTACGAGGAGTATACCTGATGCCTGGTAGATCGAGAGGCCGTACGGTATATGCTGCAGAGCAGGCGACGGTCAGAGTAGGCACAGAAGGAAGAAAAGAACGCACGGGCTCCGCAACGGAGAAAAAGTCGATGAGTTTCCCGACGGTGAGGGGGATCGTCATGGAGACGGAGGAAGAGACAAGGAGGAGGCATATGGCAAGAAGAAGCGGCTTTTTCTCCGGCTTTGCGAGAGCGATGACTTTGCGGAGAGACGAGCGCGAGTCTGGTGATGATCGGAGGGTGGGGAGGAGGCGGCGGGGCGGAGGCAGAGGGCGGGGCGGAGGCGTCGGGGAGAGAGCAGACAGCGGGACCTCTGCAGACGGAACATTGTCAAGACATATATAGACCACGTGACAATATTATACTAGTCTCTACCCCCCACCAGGTCCACCACCTTTTTCTCGATCCACCGGACCACCATGCTCTCTCGTTGCCACACCCCAGTCGTCCACACCGCCAACGGGCCACGGGTCTTGGGACTGTCGCGCATTCGGTTTGCCATCACGACATCCGTAAATATACGGTCACCGACAACTACCAATTCCTCATCTTTGATCGGTGTTTGCAGCGTTGAGAAATACGCGCGTATCGATTTGATGCACGAATACGCTGGTTTGGGAGCATTGTGTCGCAGTACAGGAACAGAGAGATGATGCGACACTGACTCGGCCTGACAAACAGTTTGAGCGTCATCCTATGTTCCCCACCGATTGAACACACCTGAACTTGACCAGCGTCGTGTCTTGAGCCAGCTGAATTGCTCACGATGAGAACATTTCCCTCACCAAACACCTCTCGACACCCTTTCCACGCCTCCTGTTGGTGATATGAGCGAATGTCTATGTCTATCAGTGCGACTGACCTTGAGTTGGGGGACGAGCGTGTCCTTGTGTGGTACCGTCTATTCGTGGGTCAAACACATGTCGAGTCAGAGACCACGAACCACGTACCAGACAGTTGTCCTTGTCAAAAACTGCACCGCGGTAGCCGGCCTTGCGAAGCGCTAAAAAATCCAGCTGGCGAATGTCTTTGCTGCAACAAACGAAGACGTCGGTCAACACGAAACCACTGATATAGGAGTCTGACCTGTAACGGTGACATGGGGAAGTACCATGCGCGGATTCCAGAGGAGCTGAAAGGGTACAAGCAGACCTGAAATGTTTAATGGCATGCTTGATGACCTTTTCGAATGTGGTCAAACGGAAGAGTAAATTGGCAACTGTTCGGCAATAGCCCATGATAGTACTAAGTTCTAACACACCATTCCCGTTCATTCTGCTCATCATTTACTGATTGTCCCCACCTAGAACACGATCACGTACGTGCTCGCTTGATTGTTCAGACATACACTGAGTCTGGCTCTAGACCTTAAGTAAAGCTGGGGTCACCGTACTAAACCTCACACTCGGGCAAGGCGTACTATAGACGCGGGTTCGCAAGGCAATACTGTCTTGCATTTTGTGTAGACGGAAATAACTTGCGGCTAATCAAGGAAACAAAACAGACAGGGAATCCTATGACCTGGGAGTAGGTATATGACCCTTGTTCTACCATGTCGGAGAACTGAATCTCGCCAGTAACTGAGAAGACTTCGTCACGTTTATGTACCCGCCGCGTTGGTGAGGGCCGGTGACGTGTTACAAAAACTCAGGGACGGAGGTAAGAAAACAATTCGTGTAGCGTGTTCTATCTATTGACTTGCCCGAGTGTTCGAACAAACTCTTGGAGGGACTGATGCCGATTCGGTGACCACGATCAACTTTTCCTTTACTGCTCTGTCACACGAAAATGCCAGCATAGCAGAGCGTCAAGTCGCCGATGCTGTCAAAGCTACCGAACCGGGTTCGGTAGTTGATACCACCACAAGCGTCACCACCAGGATACAGACGCTCGAGACCACGTAGGACGTTCTGTTGAAGAAAATAACGTTGTTCAACAAGATTGTCGCTGACATTGCGGCAGTATTTGATGTTCATTTGCTTGATTTTCTGATCCCTGAATGCGAGATAGATCCACCCGTATGCGACTCTTGCTTTTTCTATTTATTATTTATTGCGCCTATCTTCACTGATCGATCGTGATCTCCCACGTAGCTGCTAGTGAATCAGATAATTCAAGATGATCGGATTATTCGCTTAGCATTCTTATTGTTCACTGCGCCAAGCCACTGAAGCCAATCAAGGCATGTATAGCGTGCCTATAGTTCTTCGCGATCCCGAACGAATGTAACGTCTTCTGCTACTGGCAACTGGTCGAAGTCATGGTACACACGATGATAAAACATAACTACCGGACATTCCCATCAAAATCGCGCTGCGGGACTGCAGATAGCCGCCAAGTGCGTGGTATAAAGTTTGAGGCGCGGGCTCGTGCCCCGGGGTTAGTGTATGAGGGCGGGTAAACCAGGCTGTTACTCCCTTTTATCGCCGATCCGTCGGCCGTCACTCGAATCATGTACACTAAACACAGGGTAAGACGGCGGAGAGGCAGCAGTTCGAGTGGGCGAATGTTCTCGTCAAGGGCGTACCGGGACCGTTTTGGGAAACCACTCTTTGCAGTGGGAAGTTCTACATGAGGGGTTACCAGTTATGCATATGCTCCAGCCAGTTTCACGTCCATGTGCGCACAACCATGATCCAGGTGAATTCGTATGAAACGACACTGACCCACTTTATTAGAGGTGCAGCCACTTGAATTACAGTGAGGCCATAATCGACGAAGGTGAAAAGTAAGCCTGTTCATCTTTCCGTTCTTAGCCTGGTGCTATAGTAGAGGCATTCCAGCAAACAAGCACTGTTGGTATTGAGGACTCGACGCCAATTCCATGGAGCACGCTGCACGCTTCAAGTCAACTCACCCTGCTGTACGATTTAAACCGATCTGAGATTTCAACCTGGCGCGGTGATCTCAACAAATACTCCTCCCGTCCCGAAACGAACCGTTCATGCAGCATTTTACAGCAATATTTCACTGTTGCCAGCGCGATGGCTGATGCATAAAAAACCTGGCAAGCCGTTTGCACTCAAGTCAATTGTCATTCTTTCAACAACCTATACCTGTCTTTTCTTGTACTCACTATGCTTTTCGTCGCTTCTTCCCTCATCTTGAGTGTTTTACTTTCTGTCGTTCTGGCTATTCCATCTCATAGCCATATCGCTCGTGCACTTCAGCACCGTGCAGGACCTCGCGCCAGGATTAACCATCGTATTGAAACAGCTGTTAGTTTGGTTCTGAGGCTGAATACAGTATTAATTGGGCTGGTTCTGTCTGGGGTATAGACAACGTTCGTCCACATCAACTATATCTTGTTCGTTCTCACCCTGATTTTTTCCAACAGGGAACTTTCACTTCTATCGTGGGTACCTTCGTTGTTCCTACTATCTCGGGTGTAGATGGAAATGGTGTTTCTGTCTGGGTCGGAATCGACGGTAATGGGTGTGGAAAGGGCCTTCTCCAAACCGGCATCGACTTTACTATCTCCAACGGTCAAGTCGTGTATGATGGTAAAGTACACCTTGACTGTCTATCCCTCTTACTAATATTTGATTTGATGGACAGCGTGGTACGAGTGGTTTCCTAGTCTTTCCTACAGTTTTGGTCATCCCATCAATATCACCGCTGGAGATACCATTAAACTCACCATCGAAGCCTTTTCCATGACATCTGGATTCGTCATGGTCGAGAATCTGACCAACGGGCAGAAGGGATCCCAGAATGTTGCCTCTACCTACACGCTCTGCCAGCATAGTGCAGAGTGGATAGTGGAAGATTAGCAATGGTTTTGTTCCTTTTGCCAACTTTAGCACGGTGACCTTTACGGATGCCAAGGCGATAACCACTGACAAGACCTATACACCTTTGGGCTCCATCATTATCAACATTGAGCAGAGCAGTGGAATCCTGACCTCCGTTTCGACTGGGGAGTCAACTGTCATTGTTCATCGTTTGTAAGCCCAGGGTGTTTCTTTTGCATAGGGGTGCTGGTAGCTCCCACATTCTCCTGTATCACTTGCAGGTCCTTTTGAGGATTTCATACTCTTTTGAATTTATTGTGTAATGTGTTCTAGTCCACCTTGGTACTCATTCCATATCAAATTTGTACATATTGTAATGAGGTATATGCTTCTCGTAGCAATAGTTCGGATGTCAAATCTTGTAAGTCATTCATCATTTAAAAGGAGAGTGTGAGCACCGTGACTATAAGGGTAAGGAGATGTGAGAAGTAAGTTGGCACGGACTACGGCAGACGGACGCGAGGATGAAACAGGATCCAGAAGGAATACATACGTAAGGGGCAGCGGGCAAAAATTTACAACCCAGGGATGCCCTCGAGTACTTCCACGTCATTCTATTGCCGAAAAACTGATGCTTCTACAGAATGCGACTGCAACAGCTTCCCAAACGGGTCTTCTATGTAAAAGTCCCAACGAATATATGTAAATTATGATCAGAAGTCGAGAGTGGCGGGAAGGATGAGGGAACATCTTCACCCGCACTCTAGTGTAAGTGCGACGGAGGCGAGGTGGCAAATCACCATAACACGTAGCGATGACTCGAAAGCGATCGATTGGCGTAGATAAGATCGTCAACGAACACATCAATCCTTGGATCTTCACCGTTAGCTTGATAACGCTCATCAGCAGATAACGAACTGAAGAGAAGGTGAACAACATTTGACAGAGGCAGGGGCAGATAGACGGTTGGCACGTACGCAGGCACGTGTTTGCTGTGTGTGGAGCGTGGTAAGGAGTTTAACAGGTGCGCACGTATCGTAGGGTACGTATAGTGAGTTGTGTATGAATGGAAAGCATACTCATGCTACATTGAATGAGCGGGGTGCAGTACGAACGCGCACACAGACAGGAAGTCCAAGGACACTTGAACGTATGTTGTGGTCGTGGAGACGCTTGTATACAGGAGGCGGTATGGCGGGGTTACAACAGGTAGCAGCCCAAATGAAGGCCCAGGTACAGCCGAGTCGGGGTGAGGGAGAACAGGTGCACAGAGACGAAGCGAGAGCGCTGGCTAGGGAGTGCGGAAACAAAGTCGTTTTTGTACATCGTTTGTCTTGTTTTCCGTCCAGGGCGATTCGTTTGACGAGTCGACGACGTTCTTTGACTGTGTTAACCAGAGTGGCGCGAACATTTGGATACAAATTTGAACCAGCTGGGATAGGTATTGGAGACGCAACAAGTTGTCCATTTGGGAGCTAAACTGCGTTGGTCTAGGAGCCGCTCTCAGCGTATTGATGTCGAACCGGAAGTTTGCCAAAACAAACGACGATGAATGGAACCACGAAGATGACAGGGATCAACGAGGACACTGGCCAATAGACTCCAAGCGCGCCCTCTTACACGGCAGCGCTGGGTGGTGCACTGTGCACATACATCAGCGGCGGGGAGCTTTGGTGATATATGTGACAATTCGTCACCTGCGTCGAGTGCCGGTAAGCACAACGTCGTGAGAGACAGTGCGGTTGTGTCAGGCGAGCACCGCGTGGGTGATCAGCCCTAACGTGACTGCAGAGTTAGAGGAAGTAGAGTAATACAGAATGGGGATAGTACCGCCATGGTTGACCTGGAAGAGGATCAGGCTGCAAAATCGTTCGCGAGCAAACTCAAGGATGGTCAAGGGTAGCAGTCTGTCAGATTGTCAGAGCCACGGACATCAAGGTCCGAGTGTCGGAGAAGACATTGAAGTGTTGGAGGACCATATGAACGATGAGATAACAACCTAACATGATACGATCAGTCATGCTGAAGGCGGTCTATCCGAGTTTTACTCCATGTTTTATAGTTTCCCATGCCGCTCAGAACATTCCGGAGCATCACCCAAACAGTCTGACTATGGTATGACCTGATACAAACTACAGTTAATTGTCATTTTGAGATTAGTGTATAAATAATTGAATAGCTTTGCTTATCCATGCAAAAACATAATAAAGGTGTGATGGTTAGATACAATCTTACAATTATTCATAACCATTGTAGCCATTAATATTTGCATCTATTTTGGTATATTATAGATAAGCCTAAGATAAGGCTTTTACAATATAGGAAAGAAATTACAAAATATGATATACCAATAGCATACATCTAATATCTGGTCTATAGCATCACAATTCTTCTAGACAATTATAATAATTAGCCGAAGGCATGGGAAAAAATTTGTAAGAACTGTACAGTACATGGTATATAAATTCATACTCCTTCCTTTTTCTCTTTTCTTCACTCTTGTCTCTGAGTTTCATCTCAAGACAAGAGTCAAAGGTAAGTCAACACTTGTGTGAAGTACTTGTAAGTGTTTTATTTCGCTTTTTTTGTAGTTTTAAGTGGTAGTTTAATTAGTAGTCTAGATAGGGTAACAGGTAGTTAGTTTATAGTTAGTTTATATTATGAATAAATTTAATGTTATTATGTTTGTGATATGGCAGTTGAATTGTATTATGTGGCCATGACTTTATTTTTTAAGAAATTAAGAACATACATTATAATGTTTTATAATCTCCAATAGCATTGATCAAGTTGGGTAAGTAGTATCTTTTTTATTTGCATTTGCCTCAAGTACAATTCATGTAGCTATTCCTATTGTGATTTGACCTATATATTCCAATGTACTCGGCCCGCGGTGGCCACCGAGTTGACGTGCGGTGACCCCGTTCCCACGGTCCGAACAAGCGGCGGCTGGTGACCCCGCGCGCAGGAATACATCACCCCCGTTCGTGCGATCACGCTCGCAAGCAACGCAACGAACGGAACGAACGCAGACAGGGCACGGACCGTGGGCCACGCTGCCGCCCCGGCGCGAGGATGGCCCCCCGGGTCCCCGCGCAGCCACAACACGACAGGGGCCCGCGCTGGCCATTGTCTGTGCGCAGAACACACCCTCACCGATTGACGATGACGGAGAGCGACACGACCGCAACCACGAACGAAGGGATGACGACGACGACGGCTGGGGCAGCTTGGATGGCCGATACGGCGGCACCCACCACGGCAGCGACAATGGGGACAGCCACAGCCAGTGCCGCCCACACAGCTCAGCCTGGCAGCGTGGTGATGGTGATGATGCTCGAGAGGAGAGAGATTGATGGGCGCGTACAGGACGTCGTGCGGGAGACGGTCGAGGTGCCATACAAGGCGAACAATCTGTGAGTGCGACCCAACCTCCTCCCCCCGTTCTCTCGTGCTCGTTCTGGAGAGCGCGCTGACCGATCGGCGCGGCGCGTGCTCGCCGGCAGTCAGGACAGGCGTTGCGAGGAGCTCCTTGCGATGGTACGGCGACAGGCCGCGAGGTGGCCGTACACGTGTTAAAGTCTAGATAGGGGCAGCAATGCCCAAACTCAGACTGTGCTGCAAGAAAGGCAAAGCACAACTGTATTTACCTAGATAGGGGCAGCAATGCCCAAACTAAGTATCATAAGTACAGTGGATGACTAATAGGGAAAGGATCTCACCTCAGACTGTGCTGCAAGAAAGGCAAAGCACAACTGAGGTGAGGGGAAGAAATTCGAAGGTTTAAAAGAGGTGTAGTTATGCGCTCGCTTAACTCCGGATTACTCCGGACCGGAGTAGGCGAGAATAGGCGTGCCCGTAAAGGAGAACTGAAAGGATTAAGCGGCGCAGCGTCGGGTCAATGAGGGACGCCACAACGTTGCATACATGAGGCGGAATTACACCAAAGGGAGATAAGACAACTCCGGAGTGAGGGGAGCTTCAGGAGCGCAAAAAAGCTCCGGAGTTGGCTGCAAAGGCAGTCCGGAAATCCGGAGTTAGTTTTTAACAGCGGCGGTAGAAATTGGCAAAGCCAAGGAAGGATCGGACATCCTTGACCTTGGTGGGCACAGGCCATGAGGCAATGCCGTCGAGCTTGACAGGGTCCATGGCAAGCTGACCGGGTTTCACAATCATTCCAAGGTATTCCACCTCCGAGGCGTTGAAGGTGCACTTCTCGAGTTTCAAGTGGAGGTCGAGTTCCTCCATGCGTTGTAGTACCCTTTTGGTACGTTCAGTGTGTGTTGCTTCGTCTGGGGAGAAGATGAGGAGGTCGTCCATGTAGATGACGAGCCATCCCTCAGCGATCATGTCTCTGAATGAGTCGTTCATGAAACGCTGGAACGTGGCAGGGGAGTTTGTCATGCCGAAGAACATGACCATGAGTTTATACAACCCCTTGTGGGTGATGAACGCGGCCTTCCATTGGTGGCCGTCTTTGATGCGGACATTGTTATAGCCCCATCGTACGTCAAACTTGGTGAAGTGCTTCGCGGTCCGAAGCTTGTCGATAAGATCAGAGATGAGGGGGAGCGGGTATGCATCCCGAACGGTGTGCTCGTTCAGGTAGCGGTAGTCTTGGCAGGGGCGAAGCTTTCCATCTTTCTTGTTGACGAAGAAGAAAGGGGAGGCCTGGGGAGAATTCGAGGGGCGAATCTTCCCAGCCTTGAGGTTTTCTTCAAGGAAAGCTTCGGTGGCTTCCTGCTCGGCGGGAGTGAGGGGGTATACCTTTCCGACTTTGGGGACGAAGGAGTCGTCAAGGTTGATCTCATGGTCGTAGGGACGTGATGGGGGCAAGTGATCGGCCGTCTCTTTGTCAAAGACGGTGGAGAACTGTGAGTATTCCGGTGGTAATACCGGCTTGGGCTTGGCAAGCTCCGCTGCTGCAGCGAGCTCCGTGGCTGTGGTGATCTTTAAGATCCAAGGATCTGTGGGCTTGTAGTAGCGGCCTTCGCCGCGGATGATCCGGTTCAGAGTCCGGTTGGTCAGGGCTTGTTGAACATATTGTTCCTGTGTGCGGTGCTCCATGAAGTCATAGAGGCGAGAGTCGTAGACCGTATCTACGTGGTGGTGTCGTGGTGGTGGGATCGCTGGTTTAAAGCGTGCATAGAAGGCCTCATGCCTTTCAGTGTCTTTGGAGAATCGAGCGAACAGCTCCTTGTGCTGGTCGCAGGATTCCGGGATGGTGAGGGTGCGCTGCACCCAATCGATGACAGGGTTCGTCATCTTCAGCCATGGCATGCTGAGGATGACGTTTTCGTTGCCACAAGACATGACGTAGAACGTGACTTCTTGTGTGATTCCCTCTATGTTGGTGAAGAGGGTCGAGGTGAAACGGACCTGTCCGTTTTGGTTCGCAGTTTGGTCCACA
>JBBPUD010000166.1:0-46306 GCA_038094475.1 Phylloporus aff. rhodophaeus | reverse complement strand
GAGTGGGAAGGCGAACAGTAGGCGCAAAAACCTCGAGATATTCAAAGCCTGGACGCTGATTGAATCCCTGAGCAACAAGTCGAGCCTTATAGCGCTCAAAGGAACCATCAGCATGAAACTTCTTAGTAAATATCCACTTGGAACCAATGACAGATCGATCCTTGGGTCTAGGAACAAGAGTCCATGTGCCATTGGCCTTCTGTGCAGTGATTTCATCGAGGGCAGCTTGTCTCCAATGGTCTGCATCAGGAAGTTTCATGGCCTCAGGATAAGATTGAGGAAATGGAGTGCTATTGCTGAGGGCCAGAGCAAGATCAGCATCCTCATCCTCATCATCAGGATGATCGATCAACTGAGCAGGACTAAGCTTCCACCATGCTCTGGGAGGATTCCTTTGCCTAGCAGGGAGGCGAGCACCAATGCCAATCGGAGTGACTGGCAGTTCAGGGACTGGAGAAGGTGGTGGAGTAGGCTCAGGAGACAGTGAAGGCGCAGGATGTGGAGGATCAGGTGCTGGCTCTGGTGCTGGCTCATCTGGCTGTAGCTCAACCTCCCCCCCAGGAGCAGGCACCAGAGGAGTCGAAGAAACTGCATCATCCGAGTCCAAAGAAAGCAAGGGAGGAACATAAGGCAGCTGTGAGGAAGGTAGGGTAGAGGGCGCAACAGGAGGGGCAGGAGCAGACAGGAAGCGACGCTCATCAAAGTCAGCACGCTCCGAAATGACAGTGCGCTTGGTGAGTAGGTTGTAGAACTTCCAGCCCTTGTAGCCATCTGGATAACCAATAAAGACACATTTCTCATAGTGAGGAGCCAAGGAGGCACGCTTATCCTTCTGCACATGCACATAGGCAGTACATCCCCATACCCTGAGATGAGACACATCAGGTTTGTGTCCATGCCACAGCTCATAGGGTGTAGCATTGTCAACTGCAGCAGTAGGGCACCTGTTCCAAACATGGACAACAGCAGCAAGAGCCTCACCCCAAAAGGACACAGCCTGTTAGATTTGGTGATTTCGCACTCTTTTGGTTCATTGACAGCTCACTACTTCTCATTTCGCTTCCTAGTTGTCACCATTCGATTCCCCATCCTCAATATGCCTATACCCCACTTTTCCGGGTTCATTCTGACTTGTTCTTCCCTCTCTGCAGTAGCAGAGGCCATTGTGGCTGATTTGTTTACACTTCTTTACTTGAAGCGCACATACAGCCTGTTGTCCACTGTGGTTCCCTCCTTGGTTACTCACTGTGGACATCAGGTCTGTACCTCTGTATTTCTGTATCAATATACCTTGGTTACTCACTGTGGACATCAGTCCTAGCTCCCAGAAGCCCCTTGAGTCGACCCAACAAGTGGCTAGTCAGCTTCCTCAATCCTCAGTTCCTAACAGTTCATTATATGATGAGTCAATGAGAGTGATGAATTTATATCTACAAAAAGTCTACATCAGGTGCACATGAGGCTGCTTATACCTAAGACACCAATGAAAATGTTTATCTTACAAATTAGATAATTATGGGTTAACAAATTGAACCTGAGTTCAAACCTATGCTCATTTCACAGATGAATAAATATATTTGAAAAATTAGTGTGAATTTGTTGGCATGTCTTACTTGCAAGCAAAGAGAGTATAAGTCAATCCATAATAGATAGAAATATATTAGAGTGATAATGAGTGCCTCACATACATCAACATAACTAAAAAAGTACATGGGATATATTCTTTGAACAGACTGGGAGCTTATTCAGGATATCACTATGGACATATCCAAAAAAAGATCACAAATGGGATCACCAAGCAGTACCAGACTTGGGGCACAATACATGGTAGATACACATTTAAAAAATGAGAATGATTGTGATTATCCAACAAACTCATTAGTTGTCAGAGGGCCACTCAGCAGTCCCATAAACCTATCACTGGGAAGGCTGCCAGTCCTCCTGGGAAGTTCCCTGGACTATCTGGAGCACTGCTTGGTTTGCCTGGCAAGTTGTCTGGGCCATCTGGGGAGCCACCTGAACTGTCTGAGGTGTCACCTGGGGAGTTCCCTTGACATATGGCCTCTGCAGATCTGTGAGCTTGTTGAAAGCTGAGGATTGAGGAAGTGGACTAGCCACTTGTTGGGTCGACTCAAGGGGCTTCTGGGAGCTAGGACTGATGTCCACAGTGAGTAACCAAGGTATATTGATATAGAAATACAGAGGTACAGACCTGATGTCCACAGTGAGTAACCAAGGAGGGAACCACAGTGGACAACAGGCTCTATGTGCGCTTCGAGTAAAGAAGTGTAAACAAATCAGCCACAATGGTCTCTGCTACTGCAGAGAGCAAAGAACAAGTCAGAATGAACCCGGAAAAGTGGGGTATAGGCATATTGAGGATGGGGAATCGAATGGTGATAACTAGGAAGCGAAATGAGAAGCAGTGAGCTGTCAATGAACCAAAAGAGTGCGAAATCACCAAATCTAACACACAAGGTGTGACACGAGATGTACACTTGTATTGTATAGATCTAGTATGAGTACATCGAGTGTCAACTCTATGTATTTATATGACCAGAACGTGCAGCAATAGAAAGCTGTAGAATAGCGTGGAATGATGGATCACTAAGTTGGCACGAGAGAGCTGAACTGTGGAGAAAGGCTGTCCAAAACGAGATCAAGAACATAGCAAGATAAAGCAGGCACAAAGTGAAACAGGAACTCAAAGGTGAGTACCTTGTGTGAAGGTGGATGCTAATGGTTGTACAACAGAAGAGAAGAATGACCTAGAACAATAAGAGAATGCTCATTGCACTCAGTAAGAACCATTGGTGAGCTAAAGAAAGAAATACATCGAACAAGAAGCAGAATGTGACAATATATGGAAAGAATTGTAGCAGTGTTGGCCATGGGTCTCCAAGTGGACCCAAACCCACCATAAACCCACATAACAACCCATATGGGTTACCCATACCCATGATCCCTAGTTGTTGTTGTTGTTGTCAACTTGAGAGTGGTGGGGCTGCTGTGTCCTTGGGGTTGTCACCATTGTGTGATGAGCATACTGTCATGTGCCCTTGCCCTCCATGTTGTCTTGATCGCGAGGCCATTGCTAGCCCATGCACATCATCATTGTCAGCATGGTGGGTGACAGAACATCACCACGTTACCCTTGTTGTGGTGGTAGTTATGGTGAACACACTCACCATGGTTAGGGTACTGCATGAGTATACCCATGGGTGTTAGAGACCCAACCTCTACCCCCACCCACCAATATACCTCTACCTCCATGTTTTTTCATGGGTACAGAAAATCCTAACCTAATCTAATCTTTAGTAACTCATCCTAACAATCCTACCTACATAAATCTAGCATGGCAGCTTAGAGTGGCTAGGCTGCTCAAACTATGTAGGACAATGTATTTACAACAATTGCATTAGATTATTGTTTAGATTAACCAAAAATTCTCTCTAAGATTGCTGGCTGGGTCAACTAATTGTCCAATACCATGCATAGCATGTCTGTTGTTTTCCTCTCAATCATCTCAAACTGAAATAAATATGTTTCTAGATCATTGTCACCCAGTCTATGTCCACTATGTCCTACATTTAAGATCCACCAGTTTCATCTGGATTCACACTTCAGGCTATTGAGAAAATATCCCACACAGTGAGCATCTTACTCTTTGCATGCTGATCAATGTATGAACTCAATGCAGACAGGGGAATATACAAGGCACGAAATTGGCCTGAGCCAGCATCTTGTTCATGTCCCTGTTGTTCCAGATCATCAAATTGGTGTCCAGGTGCAGGTTAAAGCCACATCTGATACCACTCATTTTGTCCTGTATATTCCATACACCCATTTCAGATCTCGTGATGGAGGTAGTCTTCAAGATGGTTCTGTGCAAAGTTCAGCCCCTTTGTGTCCCTCCCTGGTGGGTCAAAGTCTTCTCTTGCCATCTTGCATCCTTATTTAACTCAATCAGACTCCTCAAATACCCAGTGAGGCAGACTCTCTTGAATCCTCTAATATGTTATCAAACCATGATATCAATTCTGCTTCTCAATGGTTCATCCATCCAACCTTCGCAACACATGCCCATCAATGAAAGCATGGCCACCAGATGTTGAATGATGAAGATACTCATGTTAGATTTGGTGATTTCGCACTCTTTTGGGTCATTGACAGCTTACTACTTCTCATTTCGCTTCCTAGTTATCACCATTCAATTCCCCATCCTCAATATGCCTATACCCCACTTTTCGGGATTCATTCTGACTTGTTCTTCCCTCTCTGCAGTATCAGAGACCATTGTGGCTGACTTGTTTACATTTCTTTACTCGAAGCGCACATACAGCCTGTTGTCCACTGTGGTTCCCTCCTTGGTTACTCACTGTGGACATCAGGTCTTTACCACTGTATTTCTGTATCAATATACCTTGGTTACTCACTGTGGACATCAGTCCTAGCTCCCAGAAGCCCCTTGAGTCGACCCAACAAGTGGCTAGTCCGCTTCCTCAATCCTCAGTTCCTAACAGAAACTCCCCAGTACCTGGAACATTCATAACATGTTTCATCCCATCCTACTCTTCCCCTTCAAACAAACCAACATGCATGGACCATCATTCTCACAGCCCCCTCCTGATGTGATTGATGATGAAGAAGAATACAAAGTGGAGGCTATCCTGTCCCACAAGGGATCACCTGGCCATTATCGGTACCTGACTGTATGGAAGGGATATTCTTCTGCCAAGAATACCTGGAAACCTGAGACAATCTCACACACACACAGGACATCCTCAATGACTATAAGAAGCTCCATAAACTACAACAAATGACACATTGACTCAGATGTTGTGATCTCTTCGTGAGGCTCCTCCCAAATCATTGTATGCATGAATTCTGCTTCTCTTATCCCTACACACCTTTGTCCTGATGTGGTCCTTTATTCCAACTTTGCCCACTGTCCTCCAAGAATGAATGCATGACAGCCCACACTCTGTAAAACTTCAAACCTGAGCCCAAGCCTCTTAGACCCCCTGCATGGCAGTCCACCCCAGCTTCTGGGAGCTAGGACTAATGTCCACAGTGAGTAACCAAGGAGGGAACCACAGGGAACTCAATCATACAACAGGGGTATTGTTACAATTTTCTCTCCTTTTCTCTTGTCACTCCTTTTCCCTCTGATCCCTTTCCCCTGTTGTTGGTCATCTTATCACATTCTCTAACTAGCTCTTTTGCTAGATGATCTCATACCTTTTTTCTTGTGATCTCTTTTTCTTCTTCCTAGATCACTTGAATACCTTTATTCCCTTCTCTAGTCTTAGCTTTATCCTTGGTCTTTCTCTATGTGCACGCTTGCCTATGTCTTAGTAGTGTCTTGTACTGACACCTCTATAGTCTGTTAGATTTGGTGATTTCACACTCTCTTGGTTCATTGTCAGCTCACTGCTTCTCATTTTGCTTCCTAGTTGTCACCATTCAATTCACCATCCTCATTATGCCTATACCCAACTTTCCTGGCTTCATTCTGACTTGTTCTTCACTCTCTGCAATAGCAGAGGCCATTGTGGCTGATTTGTTTACACTTCTTTACTCGAAGCGGCCATGCACCTACAGCCAGGATATTTGCAGGTGTATAAGCACATGTCAGAAAATCAGTGGAGGGAGAACAAGTAATGGGAATGTCCTTATCTTTGCACTCACACATGTAAAATCTGACCAACAGGAAGGCATAGTGTAAAGTTAATCGTTGGTGGGAGAGCATGGGAGAGAGCACAACAGGTTGTAGTGTTTGGTTGCAGGCCAAAACAAGGGAGAGTGAAGAAAGGAGAGGAGGGAACCATTAGATGCTGGTGTGAGTAGTGCACTACAAGATGGACTAACCTTGCATATTACCTGGTCTTGCAGCTTCACATTCACTTCAAGGACGATGGTGGTCATGAGGTCTGGCTCAATTCAAGCTATGTTGAATACCTTCCTGGTGGTGAATTTCATGTAGTCAAGGTTTGGAGTTCATTGCACTCGTGGACCCTGTGTGGGTGGCATCTGAGGCATACTGGGCATATGGATTTTTGCTTCGCCAGGTCGCTAGGCAACTGCCCTTGCCTCTTAGCTGGTGCACTGTAGGACTTGTGGGGTAGCATACGAGAGGACAAATGGGCCCCTGGTTGTCTCCAAAAACAGTGAAATGTGGGATGGGGGGCCCTGCATGCAGGACATGCAGTGTAAGGAGTTCAAGGGCAATACTTTCTGCCCATGCAATGTCACACCCAGTTGTCCTCCAGTAGGGGCAGAGTGACCACATACACCACTTGCTGTTGAGGAAGATGCCAATGCCAGAGGAGCTGGCATCTATGTAAGCGTTGAGGGTTTGTATTGGTATGGGTGACAGGATGGGTAGTGGTAGAGGAACTGCTCACAGGGTGCTGAGCCACCAGGCAATGTTGTCTTTGGTGTCCCAGGGTGTTGTTCATGGGAGTAAAGGGAGGTTACCATGTATTTGAATCGCTTGGGTTCTACTAATTGTATGGTCCTTGCATCAAGGTCCTAGGTAAGCCCAACAAATGTTGGATCAGACTGGAAAGGGATGTCTTTGGAGGGCTCCCACAGGATGCCCAGTGTTTCTGATACTTGATCAACATTGCTTAGGTCATAGCAGAACCGCTCGCTATGGTCAGGGTGTCCTGGGGGCATGTTGGAGAAATCACACAGGGTAAAGGTATGGTCATCATCAAATTCCTCAAGTTGGCCATTTGGCCACTGTTTGCCTTGGAACCAGGTGTGGCCACCCTTTACAAACAGGCCGCTTCCATGACATATTTAAGACACTACCATGTAGCAGTGTGGATTGTATATGCTCAGGTGCTGTGACGGAATATGGATGAACAGGTGGTTGTCTACCCAATGGAGGATTGGACTGATGCCCTCCACTCGCAAAATGTCAGCCCCTGCACTGGCTACATCTGTTAGATTTGGTGATTTCGCACTCTTTTGGTTCATTGACAGCTCACTACTTCTCATTTCGCTTCCTAGTTTTCACCATTCGATTCCCCATCCTCAATATGCCTATACCCCACTTTTCCGGGTTCATTCTGACTTGTTCTTTGCTCTCTGCAGTATCAGAGACCATTGTGGCTGACTTGTTTACACTTCTTTACTCGAAGCGCACATAGAGCCTGTTGTCCACTGTGGTTCCCTCCTTGGTTACTCACTGTGGACATCAGGTCTGTACCTCTGTATTTCTGTATCAATATACCTTGGTTACTCACTATGAACATCAGTCCTAGCTCCCAGAAGCCCCTTGAGTTGACCCAACAAGTGGCTAGTCTGCTTCCTCATTTCCTCATTCCTCAGTTCCTAACAACATCACCATATGTAGATCCCACCTGATGGGGCAAAGCTGAAGCATAAGGCTGTGTTGATTGCAAAGGAGTTGTCTGACAGGTGCACTACCAATGTGTGCCATTGTGAGGGGTGTAGTGGGATTGTGCAGTAAGCTTGTTAGATTTGGTGATTTCGCACTGTTTCGGTTCATTGACAGCTCACTACTTCTCATTTCACTTCCTAGTCACCATTCAATTCCCCATCCTCAATATGCCCATACCCTACTTTTCTGGGTTCATTCTGACTTGTTCTTCCCTCTCTGCAGTAGCAGAGGCCATTGTGGCTGATTTGTTTACACTTCTTTACTCGAAGCGCACATAGAGCATGTTGTCCACTTCCCTTCTTGGTTACTCACTGTGGACATCAGGTCTGTACCTCTGTATTCCTCTATCAATATACCTTGGTTACTCACTGTGGACATCATCTCCCAGAAGCTCCTTGAGTTGACCCAACAAGTGGCTAGTCCACTTCCTCAATCCTCAGCTTTCAACAAAGCTTCTGCCATGTCTCACACTACCCCTTGAGACCCTGGTGGAAGAAATGCCAGCATGATGCAAGTGATGTGAAAGGTGCTATAAGGTGCTGGGAAATCATTTGGACTTGTGAGGGAGTTAATCAAGGGGACTGGGTGGGCTGAGTGCGGAAATGAGAGGTTTTGGACTATGCAATATTTACCCAGTTTTCCTGGATTTGGGATAAGGGAGAGGGGTGCTGTCTGGAATGGTCCAAGGGCATGTTCTACTACCGATGCAGAGAAGGGGCCCAGGTATCTACCTTTGGAGAACTCTTTAACTACAATGTTGCTGAAAGCATTACACTATGTGGCAATGGAAGGGTTATTAGGCGGAGTAAAGGAGTGGAATAAAGTTGGTATGCCTGCTATGAAGCTGGCACATAGTCCACAGTATATGTTTGGGTATCAATCAACAAGACAGGCATGGATGAAGTGGTTTAGCCAAGCCTCTGGTTTATATGATGTTAGCACCTGGGTGGCCCTGTGCACAAGGGCATTTTTGAGCTCCATGGTTTGGCTTTCTGCAACCTGAGCAGTCATGTTTTGTAGCTTTGTGAAAGAGGAAGCAACCTCCTGGCTTTTTGCCAGTCCACTACAGAGGACTGCTCCTTTGTTTCTGATGAGGCACCCATTGGTAGTTTGCTGCACATGCACATGAGTTTTGTCCCTTTGCACTCATAGAATTATCAGCTACAGTAAAGGGGCATTTTGTAGGAGGTAAATTCAGGGATCTATTGTCATACTTGCACTTGAGGCTCTAGGTTCAACATTGGGTGTGTTCTGAGGAAGAACAAGCAATGAGATGTACTTACCTCACCAAAAGTGCAACACAAGTGTATCTTTCTAGAAAACCAACCTCTAGTTATTTCAGTCTCATGGAAATATCAAGCAGTCCACATGGATTCTCTTGGTGGATCATTATTTCTCTGACTTGCATTGGTTAGTTGTGTTGTCACAAAATCAGGTTGGTGTTTGATGAAAGACATTGTCATATGTGCACAAGAAGCAACACAGAGAGATTGACCAATTTCTGCTCAGCAAAAAGTGGACCTTGAGGACTGTAATTCATCTCAAATTGGAAAGCCAATTGGTGAAATATGGGATTGATTCTCAGCAGCTATCCCCCTATGTTAAATATAGTCACTCAGCCATAAGATAATGTGCCCATAATAATACTATTACCCTTGAAATCATTGTGAAGATCCTGTTGCACTCTGGGCACCTCAAAATTTCCTTGTTATTACCTTTATATTATTGCCATTACTTGTTTTGTTGATTACTCATGTGATTGAGACATCTGTTTTGGTGTATGCTTCACACTTTGACCATGACATCATGTTGATAAAAGTATGGCTTCAACTACTTGCTTCACCAATTATTTAAGGCACAATGCTTATTCATCTCTTTCACTGTACTCTGCATAATAAACACTAATGATGCCATTAGGCTTGTTGTCATTGTCATTGTATGCTGAATGTTAGGAGCTGAGGATTGAGGAAGCGGACTAGCCACTTGTTGGGTCGACTCAAGGGGCTTCTGGGAGCTAGGACTGATGTCCACAGTGAGTAACCAAGGTATATTGATAGAGAAATACAGAGGTACAGACCTGATGTCCACAGTGAGTAACCAAGGAGGGAACCACAGTGGACAACATGCTCTATGTGCGCTTCGAGTAAAGAAGTGTAAACAAATCAGCCACAATGGCCTCTGCTACTGCAGAGAGCGAAGAACAAGTTAGAATGAACCCAGAAAAGTAGGGCATAGGCATATTGAGGATGGGGAATCGAATGGTGACAACTAGGAAGCGAAATGAGAAGTAGTGAGCTGTCAATGAACCAAAACAGTGTGAAATCACCAAATCTAACACCTCAGTAGCTAAGATCAATGAACTACAATATTTCATGGAAAACACTAACCAAGAAAACATTGTAATCTTAATATCTACATATTAGAATTACAGTGTTGTGTATGTGATGAGGGGAGAGGTTGAATACTGTATTATAGTGAAAATTTAACAAAGTCTCAATTGTGATATAGGCCAATACAGTCCACTCTTCAAGTCCACTAAATAATATGGTCACATGGTTGTAATCACAGAACACTATTTAGTTGGTGGCACATTCACACAGTGGTCTTTTCCACTCCTTAATCATACCACTGATATTTATCTGATACAAGTTTGATAGAGGTGATTTGAAGGTAGATGGTGTCTGTATATGTACATAGATGATAACAATGTAAGACAACAATGTACAAACAGAATACTGCATAGATATGTCAAGTCCCTGTCACCAACAAGACATGACTTCAGTTGATACTTTTATCTAGACTTGTATCAAATAATATCTGTTGATAATCGTGAGTATACCACCTCTGTTGTTTTGTACAAGCTCTGTTAGATTTGGTGATTTCACACTGTTTTGGTTCATTGACAGCTCACTACTTCTCATTTCGCTTCCTAGTTATCACCATTCAATTCCCCATCCTCAATATGCCTATACCCCACTTTTCCGGGTTCATTCTGACTTGTTCTTTGCTCTCTGCAGTAGCAGAGACCATTGTGGCTGATTTGTTTACACTTCTTTACTCGAAGCGCACATACAGCCTGTTGTCCACTGTGGTTCCCTCCTTGGTTACTCACTGTGGACATCAGTCCTAGCTCCCAGAAGCCCCTTGAGTCGACCCAACAAGTGGCTAGTCTGCTTCCTCAATCCTTAGCTCCTAACAAGCTCACCCTGTTTAGTGGTTTTATGACCACTGTTCTAGTGTCCCATGGCATGCTAATTGCATGGCAGTACACATTTCCTATAGCCAAAATGACATCCAAGTCAAAAGCATACTCATCTTTCCAATGCCTCGCACCAAAGTCTTTGTACAGTTTGAAAGGACCTGTTGCACTTGATAGAACAGGTAAGTTCCTTTGCAGTGCAATGAACAACCTTCTCTTGTTTCTGATGGATGCTGCAAAGATGTATTTGATGACTCCTGGCACAATTGTCCACTCAATTCCTCCCAGAAGATATAGCAGTTGTTTTCTGTGACAGCACGTATCACATACCCCCACCTTGCTAAGATGAAGTGGGAAAAGACCTTGATTTCAGTGTCATCTTGCACCACTACATCTGTCCTCTCCAGTACCTTCTTGATCTTGTCATTGACCTTTACTAGCTTTTCTGGGCCAGGGATGCAAGAGTTGGTCCCTTTCTCCTGAGAAACCATCATATGATAGATATCTGTCTCTGGTGATACCATGTCACTCTTCAATGCATCAGTACATTGTCTAAGAAGTCTTCTCATGTTTTCTACCACTGCAGGTGCACCAGGATAATTTAATATTGCCTTGACTTTGGTAGCTGCACAAAACATGAAAAGCATGGTTTTTTTAAGTTCTCCTACTCCAAAGGTGAGAAACAGACAACTTTGATGTGGGAGGTGATTGACCAATCTTGTGATTTGTTGTCACTTTCTGCAAACAGCCTATATCCTCTCAAAGGGGAACATCCACCATTTGTGGAGAAAGGGGAAGTGGCAATGCAAAACATGTTCCAGGAGAGATAGGGACAACGGATGATGGGAATCACAAGGGGAGAGTACAGTGGGAGTGATGTGAAACAAAGGGACAGTAGTGGTTATTAGAAGACAAAGCATTGAGCCAGTAAAACTGTATAGCTGTCAAAATGTGTGGCTGAGGTCAAGAAAAAAAAACAGTGACGTTCTAAGCCAGGAAAATTAATAGGCTAGACTTACTCTTGTAGTGTCATTGGCCACAGTAAAGGAATAATTTGTGGGAAGTAAATTTGGGGGTTTATTGTCATACTTGAGCTTGAGGCTCTAGATTCAACTTCAGGCACATTCCAAAGGTGAATGAATAATGAAGTGAATTTACCCTCACAGTATTGTCAGCTAAAGTAAAGGGATGTTTGGGGGAAGGTAAATTTGGGGGCACATTGTTATACTTGTGCTTGAGACTCTAGGTTCAATGTCAGGCATGTTCTGAGGGATGAGTTTCACTCAGGTCCTTGTCAGACTATCAAATTCTCTGATGAAATGTTGGAGCATCAGTATATACCAGTAACAGGTTAATCAGATTCTTTTTGACCACCTTGGATGGTAGCCTTGTGATTTCTCCATGTTCCTCCACCAACCTTAACAACACTGGTAAACGAACTTGTTTCAGTGATGTCACAGATGCTGCTGATGAGATAGTGTTTCTGGCCTTCCATAGCTCGTCCTCACTGATGGGTTTCATTGGTTGTGGATGAGATCTATGACATGCTTGATTTGCCTGTTTGTCTATGACATTAAGGTCTCTGAAGTGATACTAAACCAGGCCTAGGAAAAGGTTGTGCATCCCAGACTCAATGAACCGAAAGAAATGATCAGAAAAGCAATGTAAACAAATTTCCACCTTCCACACATGAAGTCAGCACCCTCAGGGGACACAGTGTTAGAATCACTGCATATATGTATTGGACCCAAAATAAGAACAGCACTGATGATGCCAACCTATAGGCCAAAGACAGAGATACTTAGCTGATCTGTTGGATGGCTACCCAGACAATTTGGCTGATCCTTTTACTGCCAGCGACAATAATACATGGGCAGGCAACAATAGTGAGTCATCAGTTGTCATAGGCAAGCAGTAACACTCACACCCCAGTTGATAACAAGACCCTGATCATATGGGTGCACATTCCGTTCATTGTTTTGGTGCATTCTTTCAGCAGTTGTTGTTGCCCGACCACATTATTGATGACAATGAGCCTGTAATCATGTTTGTAAAAAGTCTAATACTAGGGTACACTGTATATTCTAGTATAATATAATCTTGGCAACTAACCTTGACAATCCTAACATAATTTAACCTTGATAATCCTAATCTAGCTCAACTACAATGATTTAATGCCATGTATATAACACTAAAATGATTATTATAGCACTGACTAGTTTGTAGATAAGAAGAGTTTAGATAATCTTTAGAACAATCAAGGTTAGATTTAGCTAGAACTACCTGTTAGTGTTACCATAGAATTAACCAAGCTTATATATATATGCTGATTATCAAGGTTAGCATTGTTAGGACTGATATTACTACTCTATCATATATCAGGGTTAGGGCTATCAAGGTTAGAATTATACCAAAGTTTAATATCATGAGTATAAAAGTGGATATTAGTGGATGTTGGTGGTGGGTGTGAGACACCCACATGATAGGTGTGGGTGTAAGTATAGGTGTCAAGCATCCTGACCCCTACCCCTACCCACCAGACACCCCTATCTACTACCCACATGGGTATCTCATACCCATGTAGTACCCTAGTAGTGATGATAGTGGGTAAGTGATGGTGGTCCCCTTGCTTTCTACATTGTTGTTGGATGGCGTCATCTCATGGTGCACTGGGTAGTGAAGGTGGGCAAACTGTTATATCTTGTACTCCAATTGATATCACATGGTAATGGTGAACAAACTGTTACTACCCTTCCAAGTTGTAGTTGCATGGTTAAACACACTGTTTCACTCCATCTTTGTCAGCATTGTGATAGTGGATGCACTGCTGCACCTCCCCCCATCATAGTGATGGGTGCAGTATTGCACCACCTTGTGCTCACCAAGGGTTATGTGTGCTATTCCCTTGTCATCATTGTTGTGGTTGAGGTGTCATTGCATCTCCTGCCATTGCATCCCTCATGCCCTTGTTGTCATTAATTTGGCAGCTGTGGAGCCATTGTGATGTCCTATGCAAGTCACCATTGTCTCTGTGGATATGCCCTTGCCCTTGTGTGTTGTTATTTGCATGGGCCGCTCTATCCTCACATTGTTGACATTTTGGTGATAAGCACGCCTTTGTATGCCCTGCATTCTCCTTCTGGTCCTGATAGCGGCACAGCAGTAGGATGCCACTTCTGTGTTGATGTCATTGTGGCTATGGTATGTCACCACACCATCTTTGGTGTGGTAGAATGACAAGTGTACCTGGTGTGCTTTCTCTCCCTCTTCCTTACCCCTACCTTGCCCTTGCCCTGCTTGTCAGGGTATTTACTCTTTCAAACATGTTGCTGTTTTGTTTGAGGTGGGGCTGCTGCATCACTGTCATCCTTATATCATTATCATTGTGGTAATAGGCATGCCATTGCATCCCCTTATGGTAGACTCCAGGTAGAGATGGAGCATACCTGAATTGCTTTGCCCTCCTCATGTACCACTGTACCCCTGTCTCATTGTGTCATCATTTTTGGTTGTAGGGCCATTGGATTATACTTGCCATCAGGTAAGTGTGGCAAGGCAAGAGAACCCAGTGGAATTCACTCTTGTGGAGTGCAATGGAGCAAAAACACTGTAGAATAAATATACATTTGTAACATCATAAAAGGAGTCTTGACCATGCCCATGAGAAACCAGCAGGTGAAGGGAAAGTTGTATAACATTCAGAAGAGGGCATGACTTTACAAAGTGACTAAATTCCCACCTACTGTAGTGCTTCTCATATTGACTGAAGTGTTCTTAAACAGAAACGAATTTTCATTATGATTTCAGTACACTAAGTGAAATAGCAAAGTACAGTGAATATAAGACAACAGTAATTCAATTTCCCTTCTTATGCAATCTCTTTTCCAACTCCAAGAGTCAATCATCCAATGGACCTCAGAGCTTCACAATGCCTTGCTTTATGAGTTCTTGAGACTTCATGTCTTCAAGGAGTTTTGTCTCTAGGTGATCAATTTGCATGCCAAGGAAAGAAAGTCATTTCTGTTGAGTTCCTTGATGGCTGATGCTTGTTTTTCCAGTGTATTCTGCATGACACCAGCTTCTCTATCAAAATGTTGCAGGATGTCCTTGATCACCTGTACTTGGTTTGTGGTATCACTCGTCAACAGCAAAACCCTTGGTTACTGGGTAGCCCTGCACAATGCTGCACAATGGCCACAGGGATCACAGCTATTCCAGCTAGGTCTCCTACTGTGCAGTTTATCCATAGCCCATCCATAGCCCACCACAGTCTGCCTATAGTCTACCCACAGTCAGTCTATAGTCTATCCACAGTTTGCCTACAGTCTACCCACAATCCACCCACAATCCACCCAGTCCACTTATAGCCATCCATAACCCATTCCCAGTCTATCTCAGGCTCTTGGCAGCCAGTCCATAGTTCATGACACAGTACACAAAGCATAATACATATTATTTACATATCTACAAATAAAGTAGACCATAGAAGTATACCATAGCCTCCACTAGCATTGTCCTTATCTGTGGTGTGGTTGGGTATATTGTAGCCTCCTCCTTATCTTTACCATTGTCATCATATGGTGGTGGTCTGGTTGTTGTATGGTTGCCTCTCCTTGCCCACATTGTTGTTGTAAGAGTGAAGGCACTATTGTATAGGCCTTGTCCTCGTTGTGTGGTCAGGCACATTGTTGTACCACCCTTACCTTCACTATCATCATCATCATGCTGGTGGTAGCACACTATTGTGCAGTCCTTGCCCACATCATCATCATCAGGGTTGAAAAAGATACACCATCCCTCTTGCTACTGTCATTGTGCTGGTGGTGGCATGCTATCACATTGTCCCTGTTACAATTCTTTCTCTCTATCGCCACGTTCTTCTTCTCACCTGCCGTATCTTGTTCTTCATCCTTCCCATGGTTCTCGCCGAATGCGATGAGCATTTCCTCATCATCCTTGATAGCTCCTCTTTCTTGTTGTATAATCAATGATGTATAACTTCACACAGGTCCTCGTCTTTGAGTTCCTGTTTTGCCTTTGTTTCTGTTTTACCTTGCCATGTTCTTGATCTTGTTTTGGACAGCCTCTCTCTGCAGTTTGGCTCTCTCGTGCCAACTTAGTGATCCATCATTCCATGCTGTTCTACAGCTTTCCTTTGCTGCACGTTTCGATCTTATAAATACGTAGTGTCGACACTCAATGTACTCATACTAGATCTACACAATACAAGTGTACATCTCATGTCACACCTTGTGAACTCCCTGAGAACTCTTATGGCAACGTTGTCATACCTCTTCATGAGCATCCTCCGTCAAACGAGTAACGTTTAACCTTTGTCCTTGCCTTGGTACACTTTGTGTATCAAAAGATCTAGTATCTCCACTGTCCCTCCTATCCAGGAGTAGGACAAACCCCTTGCAAAGATTTCACACAGAAACTGAGCTCTTCGTTGTGCCTACTGCGTCCCGGAAGACGACGAAGAACAAAGAACTACCCAACAGCCTTCCCCTTGATGAGTCCTAGGATCCTCATACTCCCCAGCACCACCCTCAAGTTCTCTAGCCTTACCTGCCCCTCGAGCACTTCCTGCCATAAAAGCTCTCTTAGCCTTGACCACACTGGGACCACCATCGCTGCCACTGCCCTCCCAGTCACCAAGCCTTTTCACACCATCGCCACCACCCATGTCTTTTGAAAAAACCACCGAACTTTGGACTGCCCTGCCAGCTGACTTCTCCGGGAAACCAGTTGATGCAGTCAGATGGATTAAGGCTATGAAGGCCTACTTCATTATCAACAAGAAACTCTATGCCGAAGACTCAACCAAAGTTTTCACTTGCCTCAGTAAGATGCTGTCCTTAGAAAGGGCAGCAGCCTTTGCTGAAACCTGGTATGACAGGTTAGTGGACCCACTCCTTGATGACAAGGAAAAGACCTTCGACAAGCTAGTCAAAATCTTTGAGAAAACATTCTTCCCCTTTGACATCCAAGCCACTGCCCATCTCCAACTCCCGTACCTTTGCCAGACTGCCTTCAGAGAGCCTGATAACACTATCAACAATGGATTTCAGAAATACATCTCTGACTTCTTGGGAACTGCTGCTAAATCTGGCATCACAGATCAACAATTGCTCATTGGGTACTTTGCCATGGGTTGTGACCAGAAGATCACCGACATGGTCTTGTCTATGAGCGAGCTTCCCACAGATGTAAATGTATGGATCGACAAGTCCATGCAGTTCCACACCCAGAAGGCTCGCATGGCAGCCATCAGAAAGGGTGTTCCCCAAACCCATGTTCCCTCTGTCCTTCCCGCTCCTTGCTTTGTCCCTTGACCTGCCCCTCACATTAGAGATCCAAATGCAATGGATGTAGGTTCCATCTGAGTTTCCAAACTCACTCCTGAAGAACAATCCAAATGTATCAAAGAAGGATGTTGCTTCAGATGCCGAAAGACTGGGCACAACACCCAGAACTGTAAGATGTTCTCCACCACATCTCCTCAGAACATTCATGCCGTCCCTACCATCGCTACCCACTTTCCTAAGGAGCTGAATGTTCCAAAGGAAGCTCCCGCCCAACCATCCACAAATCCACTTGATGTTTACGTCAACCAACTTCGAACCAAGGAATGGAAAGATGAAGAAATCCACCAGACCCTAAGAGCTAATTACAAAGAACTTGCTGAGATTTTCCTTCTCGATGAAAAGGATTTTCTCTGAGGGAAGATGTCCTGACGTCTTCTTCCCCTCATGTACTTGTAGCAATGCCTAATGAAAATGCATTCCGTTTCCTTGTTTCACTACAAGTATCTAAGCAAACTGTCGACACCACTGCTCTGCTCGACAGTGGTGCCTTAGGAAACTTCATCGACATTTCCCTTGTCCCGAAACTCAGGCTAGGATGCTGAGTACTTTGTAAACCCATCATCGCATACAATGTTGATGGTACCAAGAACAAGAAAGGAACCATCAAGTGGAAACTCTTCGTACAAGTCTCCTTTCCCTTGTTCTCACAGAAGGTCAAATTCATGGTCACCTCTCTTGGAAGATCACAAATCATTCTTGGGATGCCCTGGCTCCGTCAATGGAACCCCGATGTTGATTGGGCTAACATGCGACTTTCCATAGACTCCCCAGAAACTCTTTGAAAAATATCCTTGTCCACCTAGCTTGCCCAAGAAAACGCTCCTACTGAGATTGAAATCCCAATGTGGTGCAAAGACTTTGCTGACGTCTTTGCCGAAGCCACATTCAATATCCTTCCCCAACACCAAGACTACAACCACACCATTGAACTCAAACCGTCCTTCGTCCCAAAGATTGCCAAAGTATACCCCTTAAATCCAGCAGAAAGAGAAGTGTGTGAAAAGTTTGTTGAAGAAAACCTCGCCACTGGCCACATCATCCTGTCCAAATCCTCCCAAGCTTCCCCATTCTTCTTTGTACCCAAGAAAGACAGCTTGCTACACCCTTGTCAGGACTACCGCTACCTCAACTCCCACACCATCCGAAACACATATCCTCTACCACTTATCTCTAAACTCATCGATGACATGAAAGACTAGACACTGTTCACCAAGCTCAACATTAGATGGGGGTATAACAATATTTGTATATGAGAATTGGATCAATGGAAAGCGGCGTTTGTCACCCCTCTTGGTCTCTTCGAACCAATTGTCATGTTCTTTGGATTCAACAATGCCCCTTCCATGTTTCAAGCATTTGTGAACCACATCTTCGCCGACATGATCTCTGAATGATGGCTTAAAATCTATATGGATGACCTTAGCATCCACACACGACATGACATCAAACTATATCACTCCAGAACTAAACGAGTACTTCAACGACTTCGAAAACATGGACTCTCAGTCAAAATCTCCAAATGTTCCTTCGACACACCTCAGATGGAGTATCTAGGCATGATCATAGGCCAAGGACGAGTGGAGATGGACCCCACCAAGCTTTCTGCAATCAAAGATTGGAAGCCACCAACCTCCGTGAAAGGCATCCGTAGTTTCATTGGATTTGTCAACTTCTACCGAAAGTTCATCCCCAACTTCTCTGATATCGTTGCTCCCCTCGTACTCCTTACATGAAAGGACCAGAACTGGAAATGAACTCGTCACCAAGACAAGGCCTTTGCCCATCTAAAACTAATCTTTGCATCTACCCCTGTCCTCGCACTCCCTGACGTCTCTTGCCCATTCTTTGTCATGACCGATGCCTCCCTCCTTGCAGCCGGAGTGGTCCTTCTACAGGAAGACTGCAATGGTGATCTCCACCCCTGTGCCTATTTCTCCAAAACCTTCACTCTGGCTGAGCGAAACTATGACATCTACGATCGAGAACTTCTTGCTGTTATCCTGGCCCTCCAGGAGTGGTGACAATATCTACTAGGCACTGAATACCCTGCCACAGTCATCATGGACCATAAAAACTTATCCTATCTCAAAGACCCTCGCAAACTCTCTCATCAACAAGCTTGCTAGTCACTCTTCCTCCAGGACTATGACAACGTCTGGAAAGTCACCCCAGGCTCTCAGATGGGACCTGCAGACGCACTCTCTCACCGTGATCACATTGACACTGCCGATGACAATGCTGATGCTTCCATTCTCCCTGACCCTGTGGTCATCTCTGCCCTCGATACTTCTCTTGTCAAAGGAATCCAACAGTCATCCCCTTCTGATTACCTTGTCCTTCATGCCATACACAACCTTGCCAATGACTCCCCACTCTTCCCTTGCTCTACTCTAGCTAACTGGCGTTATGACGATGCCCAGCTATTCTACAAAGGCCGCCTCTATGTTCCCCCCATTTCTTGACAACCCTTTCTTGCTGCAATACATTCTTCTCCCACAACAGGTCACATGGGACAGTTCCACACCAAATCCATTGTTGAATGAGACTTCTGGTGGCCTGGATTGGCCACCTTTGTCCACAACTACATTGCCAGCTGTGCTA
Organism: Phylloporus aff. rhodophaeus; assembly: GCA_038094475.1. Lineage (NCBI taxonomy): Eukaryota > Fungi > Basidiomycota > Agaricomycetes > Boletales > Boletaceae > Phylloporus > Phylloporus aff. rhodophaeus. Next base: position 26,724 of record JBBPUD010000166.1, on the reverse strand, counting down.
CATGTCAACAGAGCAAGGTCAATACACATCCCACCATTCCCCTGCTTTAACCTATTCCATCCACCGTCTCCCTTTTATTTCGCCGACTGTCTGTTGACCTCATCACCGATTTGTCCTGTTCCAATGGCTTTGACTCAATCATGGTCGTGGTCGACCATGACCTTACAAAGGGAGTAATTTTATGCCCTTGTACTAAAACCATTGATGCTGCCGGAGTAGCCAAGCTTTTCTTCAACCATGTCTTCAAACGTTTTGGTCTATATGACTCCATCATCTCTGACCGAGGACCATAGTTTGCCTCTGCACTCGCTAGGGAACTCACCCACCTTCTTCAATATGATCTCAAACTCTCCATTGCCTATCACCCACAAACCGACGGACAAACTGAGCATACCAACCAGGAACTAGAAATGTACCTACGGATCTTTTGTGGTAACAACCCACATCAATGGGTGGATCACATCACCACAGCCGAATTCCATCACAACACTGCTCCTCACAGCTTGACCAAAACCTCACCCTTCTCCTTGATGCTAGGATATGAACCCAAGAACTTCCTGGTGATTGGAAAGACCTTCATCCCTGCCTTAGAAACCTGACTCACTACATTAGAAGAAGCACAAAAAGAAGCCCTCGCAGCACATGACTTTGCTCGCCTCCTTATGACCAAACGATCTACCCAGAAGTTTTCTTCCTGGAAGGTAGGAGACCGTATATGGTTAGAATCTACCAACCTCCGTATTCAATACCTGTCTCAAAAACTTGCCCCAAAACAACATGGTCCATTCGAAATCACTTGCATAATCTCCCCCCTAGTTTATCAGCTGAAACTCCCCAGTACCTGGAAGATCCACGATGTGTTTCATGCCACACTGCTTTTCTCCTTCAAACAGACTGATTTACATGGTCCATCATTCTCACAGCCCCCTCCTGACATAATTGATGATGAGGAAGAGTACGAAGTAGAGGCGATACTCTTTCACAAGGGGTCCCTTGGCCGATATCAGTACTTGACTGCATGGAAGGGTTACTCATCTGCAGAAAACACATGGGAACCTGAAGCCAATTTAACACACTCCCAAGACATATTGAAGGACTATAAGAAACTCCATCAACTACGATGAAACTTGGCTCAAATGGGACATTATGATCTCTTTGTGAGGCTTCTCCCTGTATGTGTGAGTTCTGTTGCTCTTACCTCAAGACGTTCTGGATTTCCATGGTCTCATTCCTCACCATTGCACTCATATTCTTCTTACTTTGGTTCTTAATTCCAACCTCGGCATACTCCTCGCTAACCCCAAAGGCACACCCATCACTATGACCTCTGACACCTAATCTCCACCCATCTTGCTCCCATCAAGCTCACCGCCCTCGTCCCCCAACATCAATGATCTGTTGGCTCTACTATGTGTCTCCCCTATTTAGTCATATCTCCTCCCACCTCACATTTGGAAGCCGCTGTTTGCTAGTGTTCTCTGCAAACCTTCCCTAGTGTTGTTACTTGAACGAATGCCCCTATATACTGACGACCTGATCATCAAGGGGTTGGTCACGTTATACCACGAGATTCATACTGCCCAAGTGTTTCACTTCCATGTAGCACCTAATGACTTACCTGAAGCTTATGGCCTACCTGTTCGAGAGACCCAGAACGGTCTCATGGGATGAGTCTTACAACTTCTCCACACTGCTGATTTCCACAGCTTTATTGTACAGCTCCCCATTTCCATTATGTACCCAGTGTTCTGTCCCATTTTTCTCTCAATGTATCCTGATGAGCGTGCAGCATATTTAACTAGTATTAGCCTTTTCCCTCAGGAAACTCCTTTGCCTTCTCCTCCCCTGTTGCCCCTAGCATTGCGCATTTCCTCCCCTGTTGAAGAAGATTCTCCCTCTCCTACTCCCACTCCAGTCGTCCAACCACGTGTTGTGGAAGACGATATAATCCCATTCATACTCAACCTGCCGGGTAGATTTCGGCAGGTAGATCAACAGGCTCTCTCCTATAACAGCACCTATGTGATCCACGTCGGTGGCCTATCCATTCTCTCCACACTGACGCGACTTCTCCACAACCTGTATGTCCGACCTCCTGCATCTCACTTCACTCGTTGCTTCTAGTGCCACCGCGCTGGTCACTATCGAGATGAGTGTCCTCTGTACCAATGCCCCCATTGTCATATTGTTGCTCCTGGTCATCCCCAGTGTCTTTGCCTCACCCTACAATGTTCTACTTGTCAACGATGGGAACACGGACCCACTTGGTGTCCTCAAGAAGTCTGCTTCCATTGCAATCAATGAGCTGCAGTGTCCACATCTCCATGGACCTGATTACCCCATGCCTGCCGAGCAATCTTGAACGACTCTTAGTTGGGGGATGGAAAGTTGCACCAGGGTCACAACTCTACAAAGGGGGTAATGTTACAATTCTTTTTCTCTATCGCCATGTTTTTCTTCTCACCCACCGTATCTCGTTCTTTGTCCTTCCCATGGTTCTCACTGAATGCGATGAGCATTCCCTCATCATCCTTGATAGCTCCTCTTTCTTGTTGTATAATCAATGACGTATAACTTCACACAGGTCCTTGCCTTTGAGTCCCTGTTTTGCCTTTGTTCCTGTTTTACCTTGCCATGTTCTTGATCTTGTTTTGGACAGCCTCTCTCTGCAGTTTGGCTCTCTCATGCCGACTTAGTGATCCATCATTCCTTGCTGTTCTACAGCTTTCCTTTGCTGTGTGTTTCGATCTTATAAATACGTAGTGTCGACACTCAATATACTCATACTAGATCTACACAATACAAGTGTACATCTCGTGTCACACCTTGTGAACTTCCTGAGAACTCTTTTGGTGACGTTGTTGTACCTCTTCGTGAGCATCCTCCATCAAACAAGTAACATTCAACCTTCGTTCTTGCCTTGGTACACTTTGTGTATCAAGGCCAGGCATTAGGCCACACTTTTTAAACAAAAATATGGAAGCAAAAGAACCAGAGAAGATGCCTTCAACAGCAGCAAAGGCAATCAGACACTCTGTGGATATGGAGCACTCATCCAAGGTCCATTTTAGGGCCCAGTCGGTTGACTCAACACTTGATGCAGGATAGTGTCAGTGGTGTCAAAGAGGTACTTACACTGCACTGGGTCTGTGGTATAAGTGTCGATGAGAAGGGAATATGTTTCAGAGTAGATGCTTTCCATACTAGTCTGGAAGTCATGGGAGCAATGTGCCTTCGACACAATCCATACCTTGTTGGAGAAGCGTCCAACAACTTCATTAACAATACCATCAAAAGCAGCAAAAAGGAGCCAGGAACATGCAAGATGAAGTGGTGGTTGTTGCTGTTCAGACAGCAGCCTTGTCCTGGTTGTGGAGGCCCTTGGAGGTCCATTTTCTTGGTGATCTAGAAGGAAGCTTCGGTTTCTCATGCTTTGGCCATGTCTATCAATGTGTGTTAGTGTGAACAGCACCCAGAAGAGAGATGCCCATCTTGTGGCATGAAATGGGGAAGAGAACAAAAGTGATGCATGAACTTCTTTGAGAGTGGTTCTTTGCACAGAGTGGAAACACTGTGTTGCCAAGTATTGTCAGACCTTTGTGAACAGCTACCCACATTGGCGGCTTTACTCACTCAATTTAGTTGTAAAGGGTTGAGGGCTCAGAGGGAGGAGTCTGAGGTGGATTTTGTGGTGGATAGTGGGAATAGTGTCTGTATTGACAGTGTCATCCATGAGAGGGGTTTTGTGCAGTGTGGCTGGGGGACAAAGTGGGTTTCAGGCAGGCTTGAGGTACAATAATGGTGGGTAGAAGCCCACAAAGTGGTCTGGCTGCTGAGGGGGAACACCATCCTGGAGTTGTTGAGCACGATGTTGAACATTTAGAGGGGCACAGCCATTGGAGGCCTGTGCTTACCTTATCTGCCCAAATCAGGCAGGCATGGAGGTCAGCGTCCTGGAGGTGATTGATTGAGTGTGTGTTATATGTAGTATACCAGACTGTGGCACAAAAAAAATGGGTGGAAAAAATTTACTCATGTGAGTGAGCTCTGGATGTGATTACAGTGTGGAATGGACGAGTGATCGCTGCGGTGTGTGCACAACACCATGTAAAGTTGGTGTAAAGTGTGGATTAATTAATAAAGTGCACAGAGTGAGAAAAACTTACCAGCTTGTGTATGCATTGATTGGCCAAGGCAGTAAATTTTGTAAGTCACTACACATGATTGGCTGCACGACTCAGCTCCAGCCCCCTTGGAACATCCCAAAGCATGGACAGCAGGTCTCCCAGCACCCTGTGCACTGATCAGTGGGTTGTACAGTGCATAACATACCCCTTACACTTCTTTCCTTCCACTCTGCTCAGTCTGGGGGGCCCTTGTCACCATTCGAGCTTACCCAAATCTTCCTGTGTTCACAGCATCACCGACATCAACTTCTCGCTTTGTTCCTGCGCACATGCTGACTTATTCACACCGATGACAACCATGACAAGGACTCATGGGGCATGATAGTGTATGGCGCCCCCCTTCAACAGTCAACGAGCATGGAGTGTTGATATGCTACACAGCAGACTCACCACTTACAATCTATTTCCCATGTGGATGACTCACTTGCACCAACTTGTGGAGGTTCAGATGTTCACAGAGCACGATGACACACCATTCAAGCACTTGGGAGCGTCAAGCTCAACATACACAGGGGACTTCACCGTTTGTGGACAGGCCGAGGTGTGATCCAGGGTTCCCCAATGGGACCTCACTTACACAATGTATGGCACAGCATGGTAAGTTTTGTCAATTATAGAGACTTAATCTTATTGATTCAAGCTGTCCCTTCAACAGCATGCAGACATCTCAAGGGCATTGTGATTGGTGGTGTCTTCATTGATGGCATAAGTCACACTCAATGGTAAGGCAAAGTCAGCTTGGGTGCCCAGGTTGAGCAATTATACATTGGAGATAGACATAGAGTGGGCATTTGTTGTAGTAACCAGTCTTATTGCATTGAAAGCAATGGGTAGAGGCATTGAAGAAATAGTGAATATATGGATCATGGAGGAGATAAGTGGGGGCTTGACTGGTGAAAGTACAGGTAAAGAAGAAAGCAAAGAAGGGACACTGTTTGTGGAGGAGGTGGAGATGCAAAGGGCAAGAGGCAAAGGGGGAGGAGTTGTTACACGAAGTGTACCAAAGCAAGGACGAAGTTCGAACGTTACTCGTTTGACGGAGGACGCTCACGAAGAGGTACGACAACGTCGTCAAAGAGTTCTCAAGGTGTTTGCAAGGTGTGACACGAGATGTACACTTGTATTGTGTTAGTCAAGTATGAAATACATGACTACTAGGGAAACTATAGAGGTGTTGGTACAAGACACTACTAGGACAATAGCAAACATGTACAGAGAGAGCGAGAGGGAGACCGAGATAAAGACTAAAGCTAGAGAAGGGAATAAGGGTATTCAAGTGATCAAGGAAGTAGGAAGAGTGATCACGAGAAAAAGGGTACGAGATCAGCTAGTGAAAAGGGTAGCTAGAGAATGTGATAAGATGATCAAGGAAGCGATGAAAGTACTTCAGTGTGGTGATATAAGGGACGACAGGGGAAGGGGATTGGAGGGGAAAAGGGGTGACGAGGGAAAAGGAGAGAAAATTGTAACAGGAGTGAAGTGAATGAAAATCATTTTAAGGTTATCTAAATAGGTGGCATGGTGGTCCTGAGTCATCATAAGGAAAACTAAGCAAGTGGCAGGGAAATGTTTGATCAGAGGCAATTCAGAGATGTACTGATGGAAATTGAGCAAATGAAGGATGAATAAGACTTGGCCAGATAAGCTGTCCATAGCTTCTCAAAGAAAAAGAGTGTATTCCATGGGAAGATCATGGGAAGAGGCATGGTGGTAGAAAACTTGGACAACATGAAGGATGATGCAACCAATGGCAAGGTTTTCTTCAACAAATTTCTTACAAGCTTTTTTCTCTGCAAAGTTTAATGGATAGACTTTGGCAATTTTTGGAACAAATGATAGTTTGAGTTTGATAGTGTAATTGTCATCACAATGTTGGAAAAGAATGTTAAATGTGGAATTTCCAAACATGTTTGCAAAGTCTTGGCATGAGGCTGGGATTTGAGTCTTGATAGGGGTATTCTGTTGAGCAAGCTGGGTGAACAGGGTGATCTTTGGGAGTGCCTTAGAAGGAAAGTCTAGAGACATGCACATGTTGGTCCAATTAATATCAGTGTTTTTTTTGTGAAGCCAGGGCATGCCTAAAATGATCTGGTGTTTTCCCAGTGAGGTGACCATGGAGATGAGTTTGTGCACAAGCAGTGCAAAGGACAGTAAGCTGTGGGTGAGATAGAAGGGAGTCACAAGAAGTAGAGGACAAAGATGAGGAGGTTGATGAGGTCATGGTGATGTGATTGGACAATTGGTGACAAATACAGTGAATTATATGAAAAACCAGCACAAGAAAAAGATACAAGCTAGTAGAGTGAATGCAAGGAGGAATATCCAGAATGTCTTGAGGTACAAACAACAGAATTTGTGCATACAATGGTCAGGGAAGAGCCTTACAAAGAGATCACAACATCCTAATTACTATGTGGTTTTTTGTAGACAATGAAGTGTTTTATAGTCTTTGGAGATGTCTTGGGCATGTATAAGGTTGGATTTAGGTTCCCAGGTATTCTTGGCAGATGAATACTCTTTCCATGTAGTCAAGTACTGGTAGTAGCCAAGGGAGCTCTTGTGAGAGAAGATACATAGCCTCAACTTTATACTCTTCGTCATCATCAATCACCTTAGGAGAGAGCTATGAAAATGATGGGCCATGTATATGGGGTATACCTGGAGTCAACGCGGCCCCCGTTGACCCCATTGTTGACCCCGCGTAGTGCCAAGCGAGGTCAACATGCCAGTACACACCCCAGCACCTGGCATGGGAGTGCAGCTGCGCAGCAGGTCAAACAAATTGGTAATGAGGGAGTGGGACCCTGGAGTGCCTCTTTACCGGTAGATAACACCCGATTCGGCCATGTGTGTACATAATTCTACATGGCCAGCAATCTAATTGATCAGCCAGGGCTGACGCTGCTGACTCAGCAACCAGCCTATTGGCCTTTTCTGTTCTGTCCATGCACGCTGCCCCCTTGGCTCAATGTGTGAGCTGTCCATCATCGAAGAGTCCCGTTTCCCCTCAGCGCCAGCAACAATTGTTCCAACTGGTGAAGTCACCACTGCATCTGCATGTGATGCCATGGAGTGCAAGGAAAGGAAGGATGGGGACTTTCAAACAGTAAGCAGGCTCACTCGTTTCGATCTCTCCATTTGCTGACTGTCCGTTCTTTCCTCTCGTTGAGCAGTGCATTGCTGCCCTCAGCCTGCAACGATCACTTGTGATTGTTGTGGTCCTTCCAGCTGTTTTGCTCACACAAGGCCCCAATGCTTTCATGACCACAAGGAGCACAAGGAAGGGAAAGGGGGGCACATTTTGAACGGTAAGCATGCTCGTTCATTTCAATTCCTTCGTTCGCTGACCCTTCATTCTTTCCCCATGTTGTGCTCTTTCCGTAACTTCTGTCTGGATCCAGCGAAGACACCAGGCATTTTGGGGCGCAATGGGCCTTAGTCCTTTCAATTGGACCACTCTGTCTGATCAAGGTTGTGCTGCTCGTTGCGTTTGTGCACCAGGGTAAGTCCCCTTCTGCCCCTTCTGCCCCTTCCATTTTGCTCACTCCATGCATAGCTTATGTTCCTTCCGTTGGCAACCACATCAGTGTGGCTGAGGGCCAAGCACATGTGTAGGTGTGCACCTACCACTCCCTCTCTTTTTCCCCAAGCACCACCTGCATGTGTGTCTTGAACCAATACTGTCAGTCACACCATCCATCATGCATGGCACTTAGTCAATGCGCACTGTCACCATCACTGTCAGACCCTTCAAGCCCATTGTCACGGTGGGCTGTGAAGTGCACTTGAACGCACTACCAACCAAACACCCTCACTTGCTTGTCAGACCCTTCCTCCTCCGCTGGCGAGACGGGCACTCTGCATGTCACAGGGTGGCCCTCCTCCCCCTCCTGGTCATCAAGCCAGGCTGGGGGCTCCGGTCCCATGGCTGCAGCTGTCTCACCATGCACCCAGCACTCTTTGGCACTGCTTGAATGGGAGACCCACGAGATCCGAATCAAGATTGGGCAGAAAGAGATGGAAGGGAAGGGCATGGTGAAGTGCTACCCACACCAGGTGCAGAACTACCATGCATGGTTCAAACAGGAGCAGTCACAGGTTGTCACGAGTGACCCCATGTGGGCAGCACTCCCTGTGTTCCCCATCACTGCTGCCAAGGTGGCAGCCTTCCTCCACCACGAGTCTACTCACAAGAAGGTGTGTCCAGTGGCTGGCGCTGGCCCTTTGACTCATGGTCGCTGACCCACACTCCTTCACAGCTCAAGTGTGGAAGCAAGTCCGAGACGATTGAAGGCTCTTCACTTAGCAAGTCCCACATCGCCCAGGTCATCAATGTGCTGGAGAACCACTGGCTCAACCATGAGCATGAACATCCCAGGGACCATGAGACCAGGGTAAGCCTCCAAAAGGATGTGTGCATCCAGGTGTTCAAGTCCACTTCAAAGCACAATAAGCCGAGTAGGATTGAAAGGTCACAGGCCATCAAAGCCACTGGGACCACCTCCGGTATGTTATGATCACACCTCATGCTGCCTTGCTGACTGGGTGTATGTCAGACACATACACAAACAAGGAACTTGTCTGGTGCTCACTCTGGGCATTGGCTGAGTTCTCAGGGCAGCAGCAAGTTTTCATTGGTCTGAGTGACTGTACCATGCTTCTCTTGTCAGCAGCAACAGCCTTCCGTGGTGAGAGCTGCTGCATGCTCCAGTGGTCTGACCTGTTCCAGATCATGGTATTATTGGACCAGACAACCCAGGTTGAGGTGAGGGAGCAGGTGGTGTTCTGTCCAGAGACAGGCTGATTGCTTACCACTTCTACTGCTTTTTGTAGGTGCTTGCTGCTCTTGCTAACAATGCAAAGCACAACAAACATGGACGTGTGGATGAACATGGTGTTATCTGACATCACCAAGTAGAGCTCTATGCTGTTGGTGCCCTTGCATTCATGTTCTTTGGACACTTCCATGTCCTGGAGCGTGCACCCCCAAACTTTGCCCCTGATTTTACCAACAAGGAGTATGGTGAGTATGGACAGCGAGAGTGGTATTCCCATTTTGTTTTCTATGCTGGGTCCACCACAAAGAGAATGTCATATGACAGTGAGCTTTCTTTTTCTATTGAGCTGGTGATGTTATACTGATGAACTTGCCTGTAGACCATCATGAGCACGTCACAATAATGCACAAGAAGAACAATATTGACATTACAAAGAAGACCCATGCAGGCTGTCACTATGTAGCCTTGACTGCACAAGCACATGGTGCAAGCACCAGTGGTACTAAGGCTCTTGGTGGATGGAATGAGAGTGGGTCTTTCAATTCTGTCTATGACCATGCATTCCCTGTGGATGCATTGCTGGGAGTTGCTATGTACAATGGCTGTTGTCCTGAGGAGTATGCACTTCCACATGGTAGCCTGGGTGAGTAGCTCACTATGGATAACTAGATGACACCTGACATGTACAAAATGCAAGATTTGCTTGGCCAGATATTTCCATTCATTGAGTTAGCTTGTATGGAGCTGCAGGATCGTGTTCAGAGATCAGCACTATCAACTGACATTGCCCTGAAGCAGTTTCTTTCAATCCTTACTTGGTTCCATGTTGTACTGCTTCAGGATGGTGCTATCCTGTACTCCCAGCATCCACATCTTCCTGTCTTCCAGTTCCATCCCTTCAATACCCCATAGTTTTATGCATTTGCTACCCAGTCAGTCCAGCAGGTGGCAATTGCACAGGAGACTGCCCGACTTGTATTCTAGAATCTACCACAGCATCTCATTACAAGCCTGCAGGGAATTGTCACTAACCTGTCACTGGAGCAACAGACACAGCGAGCAGAGAATGCAGCCCTTCGTCTTGAGGTATAGAAGCATATTGCCACATAGAACATGTTACTTGCTGAGCTTGCCCAGCAGTAAAGACAGGGTGGTCAAAGAGCCTTTGTGAGCAGAGAGAGATCACAATTAAGAAAACTGTCATGGCAGAAGGCATTACCCTTCTCTTTTACAAAAAAGTATTCAAACAGTTTAGACTTTACAACAAGATCATCTCTGACCAAGGACCTTAATTTGCCTCTCAATTTGCTAAAGAACTAGGATGACTTCTCAAATACAACACCTTTCTTTCCACAGCCTATCATCCTTAGATGGATGGAGAAACTGAACAAGTCAATCAAGAAATTGAAACCTATTTACACATCTACTGTGGAAACCAACCAGCCACATGGAGTGAATACATTGACATGGCAGAATTCACCCATAATTACCACCCTCATTCCATCACATTACAATCTCCCTTCTATCTGATAATGGGATATAAACCCCATTCCATCTCCACTATTCTGGCTGACTCTAATATACCTAAGGTGGAAGATCAGATCAAAGTCCTATCCATAGCAAGGGACAAGGGACTAGCAGCACATGCATTGGCACAGCAAGTGATAAGACCACAAACTAGAGGAACCTTTACTCTATTTAGGAAAGGAGACAAGGTCTGGCTGGAAGCATGAAACCTCCAGTGATCAGTCCCTAACCCCAAATTTGCACACAAACAAGAAGATCCCTTTACCATCACTGAAACACTTTCTCCCATCATATACAAACTGCAACTACCAAAAACCTGGAAGATCCACAATACATTTCATGTATCTCTCTTATCTCCATATCATAAAAATAATGTACATGGCCCCAACTTTCCCATGCCATCTTCTGACTTAATCTCTGGTGAGGAACAATATGAAGTTAAGGCAGTCCTAAGGCACAGGGGATCTCCTAGACAATGAGAGTTTCTCATCAAATGGAAAGGCTATTCATCATCTGACAACTCCTGGGAACTGGAACATAACCTGGGAAATGCCAAGGATGTCTTGAATGATTATAAACAAGTTCATCCCAGTGTCTTCCCTCCATCCAAATTTCCTTTCCATTGTATCTCATCTCTGCAAACATGGTCTACACTTCCATACCCACATCCTCTTCCAGAACTCCCCAGGTGCCCAATGCTACCCACATATGTGGGCCTGATGTTGATGACCAAGACCTCCAAGTCATCATCATGTTCTTGGAAGACTCTCACCTCACTTCATGTATTAATGCCCTTGTGAAAAAAGGTTCTATCCTTGATGGACTTATTTGCACTTACTATCAAAATGTGTGTCTTTTCTTTATTACTCTAGTTGTCAAAAACATATGTAGTAGAGGCCACAGCTGCACTGGGAGAGATGCTCTACAACATCTATGAGGAGCAATGAAAGGCCATCCTTGTTGTATTGCACAAGGCCAGTATCAATGATTTGATTATCACTGCTAACTTCCATCATCTTTAACATTTTCATTTTTATACATCAAACCAATTCTCTGAATCTGAGCAGCTCACTCACGTCCATCTCACTGCCTGTCCTTTTGGCCCTATTTCCCTTGACCATCCCTCAAGCAACCACACATGTATCATTTGTCACAGGGTTGGACATAGCTACCAGGGTAAATGCCCCTTCTTTGACTATTTTTATTGCAACTATATCAAAGACATTAGATCTCAGCAATATGACCCTGATCTGCTGTTTTGGGTACTGATCCCTATCATATCCAACCCAGATACATAGCTTCGTCACATTCAAGTTAATTGGCAAGGATTGCTTCCCAATTCCCAACCTGTTTCTCTATCCACTACCTCCTCAGTTGATGCTACCTCCACTTTCATCAATACTCCCACATCTTCCACAATCACTTCTCTACAGCCCCTTCCTGTTCAAGTTGTTGAACTAGAAATTGACCTCACCAATATGGAATACAGACCAGCATTAGCTGATTCCTCTGATAATGAGTTAGCAGATGATGCCAGGTATGAAAACACAACAGGTTTTCCTGTCCATGACTGACCATGATCAGACCCATCAGAGCTAGGGAAGTATGGAGACTTTTAGCATAACAAGGGGATAATGTTACAATTCATTTGTTTGGACATGCAAGAGACATGGGCCAGGAGTTTGTTTTTTTCCTTATTCTTTGTCACTATGATTCTCTATTGGCATCTTGTCTAATGGACCTATTGTTTGAATGTACTTTTGCTTCATTAACAGCCATCATAAGCTGTGTTTCCCTTGTTCCCACTATATCTTCATTCCTTAGACTATTTCTAATGACCAATTATATAATTACTCCCACTTCATACCACTTTCCTTTCCTGGTGCTACTGTGCATTCCACTTAGTATATAAATAGTCATCCATTACTCTAGTACTCCAAGCTAGATTTTACCTTTACCTCAATCAATCTTCTTGGCTCCTGAACCCTTGGGCTCCTAGCTTTGCCCATTGATTCCGCTTTGTTTATGTATCAAAGTGGCTAAAGTCTTCAGACTTCTTTGAACCTGACAAAGATACTAAAAGATCTATGCTAAGTCCCTACCTGGGACTAAGCATAACAACTAAGGTGGTGGTGAAGGGCATGCCATCGTAGTGCCTTGGCTCTCTTAGTCATCATGTGAGTGATGTGCATGCCATTTTGCCCCTTTGCCATTTGTGATAGTGCATGTACCATTGCCTTTGCTGTCACTGAGGTGATGGTGAAGAACTGCTGTTGAGTATGCATTGTCACATGGGTAATGCACATGCAGTTGTGGCAGCAGCAATGTTGCACTGTATTATCCAATTTCTGTGCATATACCCACCATATCCACACCCATACCCAGTGAAGGTACCCACAATCCATGATGGATACCTATACCCATGCAGAACCCTAGAGTTCAGGAGGGAAAATGAAAGTTATCCTAGTAGATATTCAGACTAAGGGTTAAAACTGAAGTAACTACAATATTTATACTACCAGAGTTGTATTGCATTACTAACAAAATTGCTGCAGAATGTTCTATAAGTAAAATGGCACAAAGATAACCAAAGCTATGCACTAGAGATAAAATATGCTATGGTTGGGCATTCATAAAAACAGAGACTAACTAAAACAAGAGGCATAGCCAATCATAATACAAAGAAAACCATAAAAGGAAATATCATGTTGGTCTGGATATCACATGCATACAAATGGAGGAGATCACTTCAAAGGAGATGAAAAGCTAAGTGTGGAGTTCCAGAGTTGGAATGGTATATGACAATTACTAACAGAATGACTGTAGAACATTCTATGAGTCAAATGACAAGAAGATAACCAAAGCTGTGTATCAGTGATAAGATATGCCAGAGCTGCACATCTAAAAAAACAAAGACTAACTAAAATGGGAGACATAGCCAATCAGAATACAAGAAAGTACAAATTGGGAAATGTCATGTAGGTCCAGATGTCATATGCACACAGATGGAGGAGATTACCCCAGAGGAGACAAGAAGTTGGATGTGGAGTTCCAGAGTTGGAATAGCATATGACAGACCTTGTTATACCAGGTTTCTACAAAGAGTACTGGTTGTTACACAAAGAGTTTGCTAAGGCATGTGAAGATTTGATCTCAGAGGTAGTGTAGAGTTTACTGTTTATTGCAAAGTATGCTGGTAAGGCTAGAGGACTAGGTAATGCTTTGATGGCAGGAGGCACTCAAGGTGCAGGCAAGACTAGGAAGCTCAAAGGTGATACTGGGGAATACAATGATCCAAGGACTCTTTGTGGAGAAGGTTGTTGGATCGGTCTGTCTTCTTCATCATTGTTGAAGACTCAAAGGGCTTGACAAAGGGGATGGTCTCTGTGTGAAATGTTTGCTCAGTGGAGATGTTTTACTCCTAGATAGGAGGAATAATAGAGATACTTGATCTTTTGTTATACAGAATGCTCTCCTGGAATTGTTCAAGTAAACCTTTTATTGGAGGACACTCACAAAGAGGTACAACAACATCAACAAAGGTTCTCAAGGAAGAGATCAAGGTAGGATCAAGGTAGACACAAGAAGTACATTTATTTGTGTAGATCAAGTACATATGAGAAATTAGAATACATGAGTACTACTTGGGTCCTTATGTATATATTGGAGTCAATGTGCAGCAAGAAAGTCCAAAGAACATTATGGAAGGTTGGAAAACTAAGCCAAGTGTTATATTTAGTCCCAGGTAGGGCCTTAACGTAAACCTTTGGTAGCTTGGTTGAAGTTCAAAGAAGTCCAAATACTTAGCCACTGTGATGTATGGACAAAGCAGAATCAATGGGTGAAGCTAGGAGCTTGAGAGTTCTGGAGTCAAGGAGATTGATTGAAGTAAAGGTAAGATCTAGCTTGGAGTGTACAAGTGGTAGTCAACCATTTATGTATATACTATGTGAGATGCATAGCTATGCCTAGAAAGGGAAGTGGTGTGATGTGTAAGTAATTAAATGATTGGTCAACAAGAATAGTTCAAGAAACAATGGATATATAAAGAGAACAAGAGAAACACAGCCAAAAATGGCTATCAAAATTGTACAAATGAACAATGGTCCAATCAAGTAAAGCATCAATAGAGAATTGTAGCAGTGAAAACAAGAAGAAAGAACAGAGCACCAGTCTATGTCTCCTGCATGTCATCAAGAATGAATCATAACATTACCCCCTTATTATGTTGGAAGTCTCCATGCTTCCCTAGCTCTGGTGGGTCCAATCATGGTCAGTTACAGATGGGGGAACCCATTGTGTTCTCATGCCCAGCATCATCCACTAACTTATCATCTAAGGAATCAGCTAATGCAGGTCCATGTTCCACATTGGTGAGGTCAATTTCTAGTTCAGCAATTCAAACGGGGAGAGACTGTGGAGAAGCAAATGTGGAAGATATGGGAGTATCAATGAAAGTGGAAGAAGTGTCAATTGAGAAGGTAGTGGATGGGGAGACAGGTCAGGAATTGGAAAGCAATCCTCACCAGTTAATTCAAACATGATGAAGCTGTGTGTCTAGGTTAGGTATGATAGGGATTGGTACCTAAAATGGCAGGTCAAGATCATATTGTCAAGATCTGATGTCCTTAATGTATTTGCAATAAGAACAATCAGAGAAGGAATATCTACCCTGGTAGCTGTGCCCAACCCTGTGACAAATGATACATGCACAGTTGTTTAAGGGATGGTCAAGAGAAATAGGGCCAAAAGGATAAGCAGTGAGATGGACATGAGCAAGTTGCTCAGATTTGGAGAATTGGTTTAGCTTATAAAAATGAAGATGTTGGAGATGATGGAAGTTGGCAGCCAGCTGGGGTCTCTACCATGTTTTCAACGACAGGAGTGATAAGAGAAAGATGTGTGTTTTGATAGTATGTGCCAATGAGTCTATCAAGAATAGAACCTTTTTCAACAAGAGCACTAATACATAAGGCAAGATGAGAGTCTTCCAAGAACATGATGATGACCTGGAGATCTTGATCATTGATGTTAGGCCTGCATATATGGGCAGTGTTGGATACTTGGAGAGTTCTGGAAGAGAAGGTGAATATGGAAGTATAGACCATGTTTGTAGAGGCAAGATGCAATGAACAGAAATCAAGTGGATATGAATTTGGATGGGGGAAAGGTGCTGGGGTGAACTCGTTTATAATCATTCAAGACATCCTTGGTATTTCCCAGGTTACATTCTGATTCCCAGGAATTATCAGATGATGAATAGCCTTTCCATTTGATCAGGAACTCTCATTGTCTTGGAGATCCTTTGTGCCTCAGGAATGCCTCAACTTCATATTGTTCCTTACCAGAGATTAAGTAAGGAGGTGGCATGGGAAAATTTGGGCCATGTATATCATTCTTGTAATAGGGCAATAAGAGCAATGTGTAAAATGTGTTGTGGATTTTCCAGGTTTTTGGCAGTCACAACTTGTATGTGACAGGGAATAATACTTCAGTGATGGTGAAAGAACCTTCTCATTTGGGCATGAATTTGGGATTGGAAATAGATTGTTGGAGGTTCCATGCCTCTAGCCAGACTTTATCCCCTTTCCTAAATGGAGTAAATGTCCCTCTAGTTCATGATTTCATCACCTATTGTGCTAATGCATGTGCTGCCAGTGCCTCATCCCTTGCTATAGACAGGGCTTTGATCTGATCTTCCACTTTTGGTACATTTGAGTTAACCAAAATGGTAGGAATGCAGTGGGATTCATATCCCATCATCAGATAGAAGGGAGATTGGGATGTGACGGAGTAAGGTTGATGATTGTGTGTGAATTCTGCCATGTCAACATGTTCATTCCATGTGGCAGGCTGATTTCCACAGTAAATGCACAAATATGTCTCAATCTCCTGGTTAACATGTTCTGTTTCTCCATCTGTCTGAGGGTGATATGCTGTGGAAAGAGAGATATCATATTTGAGAAGTCGTCTGAGTTCTTTGGCAAACTGAGAAACAAATTGGAGACCACAGTTAGAGATAATCTTGTTGTAAAGTCTGAATCATTATTACTTTCTTGTAGAAAAGAAGAGCAATATCTTCTGCTGTCACATTTTTCTTAGTAGGGCAGAGAATTACCCCCTTAGTAAGCACATGGTCAACCATGACCAAAAGGGAATCAAAGCTGGCAGAGATAGAAAGGTCCATAATCAGATCACAAGAGATCTGTTGGAAGGACCTAGAAGAATGGAAGGGGATAGAAAGTGGCGGTGGTCAGGTTGAATAAGTATTAGACTTATTTTGTTGGCAGGTGGCATATCTGGTCATGTATTTGCACACCATGGTGGCAAGACCAGGCCACTAGTATTCACAGGCAACAAGTTGTTGTGTTTTAAGATTCTCTGGGTGTCCAGCCAATAGGTGGTTATGGTGTTGAGTAATGATATTTTTTTGTAGTGTTCCATTGGGAGGAACATAGACATGTCCTTGATATAGTAGTATACCATCAGTGAATTGCCAATCAGAGAGTCGTGATCTGAATTTGGAAGGAAGGCCTTCTATTGCATGCAAAGCATCCAATACCAATGGATCAAAGTTTGAGGAGGTTTAGAGTCAGTCATGGAATGAGGTGTTGATAGTGCAAATGAATAGATGAGTAGGGAGGAAAGTGATGTCATCATTATTGAAGGGCATCAGATCAGGTTGGCAGGAGAGAGCATCAGGTGCCACTAGAGCTTTTCCTGGGACATGATCAATATGGAGGTCAAAGTCTGCTAGGTCAAGCATCCAGTGAGCCTATCATCAGTTCAATTTCTAAGGTTGACAAAAGTAGGTGGGATTTTTGTGATCTGTTCACACCTGTACTGAGAAGGGAGAACCTAGTAGATAATATCACCATGCTTGTAAAGCACAAATGACTGCCAGTAACTCTCAATCATAGATGGCATCATGAGTTGCATTCAGCTTGCCTGAACATTTGCAATATATAACTGTGTGGATACCAGTCTCCATTTCCATCTTGTTGAAGTAACACTCCCCCAGAAGCATGTTTGGACATGTCAGTAGCAATTGCAAAGGACCAAGATACATCAGGGAAGGTGAGAATGGGTTGTGAGATGAATACTGTTTTGAGGCTATTGAATGCCTTTTTGCATGCATCTGTCCATGTCCAAGGGATATCCTTCTTGATTAGATCAAGGAGAGGTCATGCAACGTCAGAGTAGTGAGGGATAAAGCATTGGTAGAAGTTGGCAAAGCCAAGGAAGGATCGAACATCCTTCACTTTGACTAGTGTTGACCATTCATCAATCCCCTTGAGTTTAGTGGGATCCATTGCAATCTGCCCAGGTTGGATTATCATGCCCAAGTAGTCTACCTCTTTGACATTGAACTGGCATTTCTCTAACTTGAGATATAGATCCAATTCCTTCATTTGTTGGAGAACATGCTTAGTTCTTTCAATGTGTGTTTGTTCATCAGGGGAGAAAATTAGAAGGTTGTCCATATAGACAACTAGCCATCCTTTAGCAATGAGATTGCAAAAGGAGTCATTCATAAAGCATTGAAATGTGGGAGGAGAATTAGTCATGCCAAAGAACATGACCATTGGTTCAAAGAGTCCTTTGTACATGATAAAGGCTGCTTACTGGTCTCCATCTCTGATCCAAATGTTATTGTATCCCCATCAAACATCAAACTTAGTAAAGACCTTGACATCTTTAAGTTTGTCCATGAGATCAGAGATGAGTGAGAGGGGATATGCATCTTGGATAGTGTGTTCGTTGAGGTACCTGTAATCCTGGCAAGGTCAGAGTCCTCCATCTTTCTTTTTGATGAAGAAGAAAAGAGATACCTGTGGGAAAGTCAAAGGTCTGATCTTTCCTGTAGCCAAATTTTCTTCAATGAAGTCCTCAGTTGCCTTTTTCTCATCAGGGGATAGAGGATAGATCTTAGTGACTTTGGAGTGAAGGATTCTTTGAGAGTGATTGGATAGTCATATGGTCATGATGAAAAGAGATGGTCAGTAGACTTTTTCTGGAATATAGAGGCAAATTCTTGGTATTCTTCAGGGAGTACAGTTTATTTCTTTGTCTTGTCCATGACCAACTGAGTGGACATTGTAGTTTTTTCAATTGTCTATTCCAGTCTCTTGGTTACTGCTGAAGTAGGGAAGAAGTGTGATGTGGATATCTGGATTCTTTGAAGAGTGTAGGTTGAGTAGGCTCTTCATAAATATCCATCTGGTGTCTCTTTTTCATTAAAGGGATTTATCCTCTCAACTGGTTCCTTTTGGAGTTTAGACCATATGGGTTTTGGGAAGGTTTTCTCAGAGTGATGTCCAACTGAGGATGCATGAGCAAAGTATAGGTTCATGGACTTGTCTTTTGTTTGATCAATGTTTATAGTCTTCTTTTTCCAATTGATCATTGGGTTTGCCTTTTGGAACCAATGCATTTCAAGGATGATGTTTTCCTGTCCAAGATACATCATGTAGAAGAATATCTTCTGAGTTACAGTTGCTAGGTGAAGGTAGAGGGTCACTCCAAACCAAATAAGTCCTTTGCTATTCTATGTTTGGTCAGCATTTCATATGATAAATGGAGAAATGAGTTTTTTAAGGGGAATTTTGTGTTTGTGGACAAAATCCCAGTCTATACAGGATATGTCTGCTCCCGAGTCCAGGAGGATGGTAGTGTTGATGACATTTAGTGTATAACTGGGTAGATGAGTGAGGTGGGTGTCAAAAGAGTCCTTGATTCTCTATTTGCTAATATTACAGGCAAACACTGTGTTGAAGTGAAGAGTCCTTGCATCATGTAAGGCCCTTCTTTCAAAAATCCTGTTCAAGTCCCTTCTGGAGTTGGGATACATAAGGTTCCTCTTTCTCGTCCTCTATCTTCTCAAGCCTAGGAAGGTCTTTATCTTCAGCTATTTTCTTGACCTTCTTTTCCTCCTTGGGTGTTGTGGTCTCTCTCACCCTCCAATCCTCACTTGTCCTATTAGTTTGTCCATGGTTCGGGCAGTCTCTCATGAGTTCTTTTTTTCCACAGGTGAAACAAAGTTCCTTTCATTGGTACTTCTCCTGTTGATTTCATGAGAAATGGATGTGATCTACATCCATGGCATTAGGATCTTTGGTATGGGAGTGAGGAGTCCCCAGGAGATAGGTATGGGTGGTGGGAAAGGAGGTCTTTTTCTTAGAAGCAGGATAACAAGAGGATAGTTGGTCAAAGTGGTCACAATATGTTTGGAATTCCTTGGCCTTCTTGTACCACTCCACTATCTTGGTTGGTTTGGTTCCAGAGTGATAGATTTGTCTGGTGAAGATAGAGTGAAGTCCTTCAGCAAAGAGTCAGCAAAGAATGTTCTTGTTGGTGAGAAGGCTTCATGCAGCTACAATCTTGAATTGCAAGATGTATGAGGTGACATCATCTCCTTTCTGTGTCAAGTTTTGCATCTTTGTGAGCACTTGACCAGGTTGGTTAGTGGTCAGGAAACTTTTCTCAAGATCATTGATGAAGTCATTATAGGTTTCAAATGTTTTGGTTGTGATGATGTTAGAAGTGAATGCAGTAGCCCAAGATTCAGCTGCTCCTTTTTTCATAAATGAGAGGATGAATGTGATGTGTTTTTTATCCATAAGTGGTCGTGTTAATAAGCAGGTAGATCTACACTGAGTTGAGCTATCCTGTAAAGGTTTCTTCTTTGCCATCATAGTCTGAGGGTATGCCAAGGCATAGCTCTTTCAAGGTGGTAGTACTGTTCATGGAGGAGGAGGAAGGGGTCCAAACTGAAGGAAGTGTCAGGTGAGTGTTCGAGGGTGAGCAGGGTTCTGGAGATTCTGGTAGGGATTTTGCCATGAAATGGTGGGCAATCGTAGTGACTACTAGATAGTAGTCATTCAAGGGGAAGCTAGATCTTTTGTTATGTTTAGTCCCAGGTAGGGCCTTAACATAAACCTTTGGTAGCTTGGTCAAAGTTCAAAGAAGTCTGAAGACTCAGCCACTATGATGTATGGACAAAGCAGAATCAATGGGTGAAGCTAGGAGCCTGAGAGTTCTGGAGTCAAGGAGATTGATTGAAGTAAAGGTAAGATCTAGCTTAGAGTGTACAAGTGGTAGTTAACCATTTATATACTGTGTGAGATGCACAGCTATGCCTAGAAAGGGAAGTGGTGTGATGTGTAAGTAATTAAGTGATTGGTCAATGAGAATAGTTCAAGGAACAAAGGATATATAAAGAGAACAAGAGAAACATGGCTATCAAAAAAGCAATTGTACAAATGAACAATGGTCCAATCAAGTAAAGCATCAATACAGAATTGTAGCAGTGAAAACAAGAAGAAAGAACAGAGTGCCAGTCCATGTCCCTCACATGTCATCAAGAATGAATCATAACACCAAGCACAAGAGAGCCTGGCTATGGAGAAGGCTATCTGAAACAATCAAGAAGACAAAGTAACAAGAAACAAAAGATTATGTGTAGATTACATCCATGGAGTTGGATCCTAGGAGGATCAAGATATGCTTATAACACTTGCAAATGAGCATAGGGGTGGTGAAGAAAAAGACAAGACAAAAGACAAACAAGATATGATAATGAAGGAAAAAAACTGTAACACTCAATAGCATCAAGTTCTGCTCTGGATCCTTTGTCTAAAGGTATATACCAGCCTTTCAACTCCTTGTGAATCTCTCATTGAGTGCTTTGAGTGTGTCATCCTTGCCTCTGTGCAAAGGAACCTTGTAGACTTTGTCTCTAGAGCTTGAAAGTCCAGTCCTAGGACCACAAAAAGATCACAACTGGACCAGACTGAACTGTTTAGGACTGGTCCTAAACAGTCCAGTCCATCCAGATTTAAAAATAATAATAATAATCTGGTCTTTTTTATTTTTGAAAAAGTGAAGGATTGACAAAAAACTGGTTCAGGCCAGTCTTTTTCAGGACTGGATTGATACCCCAAATGGGCCCAAAATCTACACATCCACAGATATGTTCAGAATTTAAGCTATTGTTCCTGATTTTACATGG
The DNA here is from genome assembly GCA_038094475.1 of Phylloporus aff. rhodophaeus. NCBI lineage: Eukaryota > Fungi > Basidiomycota > Agaricomycetes > Boletales > Boletaceae > Phylloporus > Phylloporus aff. rhodophaeus. The sequence continues at coordinate 5,221 of JBBPUD010000166.1, read as the reverse complement.
TCCAGTCAAGATTTGTACCATCTACAATGATATCCTAAGGAACTGTTGGAAAGCTTGGAGTGTACTCCAAAGTCCTGCCCATACAGTATGTCTGAAGCTTTATTCAGACCACTTTATGTCCTAAATGACTAGTCTTTGAAAGAACCAGTCTGGACCAGTTCTAAATGGTCTCAGTTTTGGTCTGGACTATTTCCAGGTTGATTAGAACCAGTTTCAGTCTGGTCTTCTGAAATTTAGACTAAAAACTAGAGGATACCTGGGAATTGGCCTTTCTGAACCTCCAAATGTCCGAGCTGTCCAAGCCACATGTCATTTGCATCACCTGACCTCAGCACAGTTTGGATGAAGACTAAACATTGACTTATCCAATCCCACCCTTGTGTGGCAGTATCACACCATGCCCACTGCAATACCCTTTACCCTGACTTGTCTGGCAGCACAGTGGGGATGTCTCTGACCCCTCTAGTATTCCTTTCCTCCTTTATTGACTGTACTCATCACTTCTTCACATGCCTTTGCAGTGACCCGGTAGTTCTTTGCCTGCTTGTCATATTCTTATTGGCTGTTCCCTGTCACTATGTGCCATCTCCTTGTCAGATTTTCTAATGCAAGGGCAATTGTGCCCACTAAGGTACATCAGCTATGTATAAAAGAAAACAGGGACAAGAGGTCCTACCTCAGCCAGTTGCCCACAAGAGTGAAACATGACTGAGGAAAGAAAGAAAAATAAGGTAAAGGTATATATATGGGTGGAGGTACAGACTTGTAAAGTTCCAAAAATAGGCAAGTGTAAGTGGGATTTATATGAAATAGGTCAGGGAGGAATAGATCGTATGATATAGTTGAGTTTTATAAGTGTAGGTTAGTTCCAGAGTTTCCAAAGGCGCAGGAATTCCAGAATGACCATTTCTGGAGATGTAGAAGCAATGGAAGACTTAATTTCAGGAGCCTATATTTTTAACACTCCTGCAACTATAAAGAGGGAAGGAGGAGGTTCTCTGATGCCTTCTCTCCACTCATTCCTATACATTGCCTCTTCAATGTATACTTTATTCATTTGTTCTTCAAGGTAAGTTGCTTTCATATTCTAACCAGATCTGTACTGATTGTGTCTAATAGCTTTGTTGCTCATGCTCTATTCAGTCCTGTCATCATTCTGGCTGTTCTTGCCATGCTGTTTATCCTGCCACCCCATCCAACCTGACAATGCACCAACTGCAATGTAATCACCCCACTACATTTCACCTTAGCAAATAATCCACAAAACACAAATTGCCCTTACTATGCAGTATATTGTGCTCTTTTAGAGAACTCCCCTTACTGACCTCATGTCTTGCTAGTGTTCTCCTCCATGCAAATGGTTCCATTGGGCTGATGGGCTGGGAAAATCACCAAGAACCTCACCAGCAAGCTCATCCACTGTTGATCAGTATATGTCTGATGTTCTTACCTTCCCTTGGGTTAGTTCTAATAGTTCTTTCCGATAGACAGTTTTCCTGTTGCCCCACTGCATCCACCAGCTGGTGGTCCTCCAGTAATGGGTGACTGCTGCCGATATCAAGGATGTGCATCAAGGAGAGTTGGTTAGAACTGCCAACAACATATGTGTTGTAAGCACTTCACATTGCTGGAGGTTACGTGTGCATGGGCCATTCGTCAAGGTGTTCTGTTGTCCTGAGTACCAATTTGTTACCAACTCAAGCTCCTTTGGCTCATTCCATGACCACACTGGTTGTTCCATCCTCATCTTGTGGTCCCTATTCTGTTGGCCCAATTGACTTGCCTGGCCCATCATCTGCTTCTGTGTCAAGCTCACATTCACATTCTACTTTCAATTCAAACATCCTCTCTTCCTCATTAACTTTTTTGATGTCAAACATTGATCCTTCATTATGTCCAGATTCCTCCCTTTCTGTGACAGGTAACCCTATTCTTGCCTCATTGTCAACAAGCACCACTTCTTTGCCTGCACTCTCTGGGTCATCGTCAACAACTGCTTCAACCACCTCACTACCAAGCATGCCATCTTTACTGTGTGCTGTCAACACATTGACCACATCATCGATCACCTCACTGCCAAGTGTGCCATCGTCATCACATGTCATCAATACTGCAGACCCATCTATCAATCCACCCATGTATCCCAGCTTTGCCCAATATTTTCCGAACATGTGGTGATGGTTCATGAGTGGGTGGAGAAGAAGTGCCAACAGGATCAGGAGCAAGCACTAGTAAAGAAATGTGTTCGTGAATGTGTTATTGTTTTTAGCTTTTTTGTGGTGTGATTGTTCATACTTCATATGTCTCTTGTTTGTACTGACAAAACTTATCCAGAATGATGAGGAACCCATCACACTTGATGTTCAAGATGGATTTGTTTATCCATTCTTCAAGCTCACACAGTCTATCCTTGCCAACCTTGCACTTGCAGGGAACAAGCAGACAACCCTTCCTGCTATCCACCATTTCAATCCTAGTCTTGATACTTGGGTGAAGATGAAGGTCAACAGCATTATTGAGCTGACAAAACCCATGCAGCAACTTTTTTCAAGGGAGTGGACATCACCTCATATCCTTACTTTGACCATTATTTCAGCCAGACCTCCTTCTCATCAAACCCTTGTGTCTCCCTCTCCCAAGAATGGGCTTATGTCAAGAAGACTTGTACAATTAAGATGGTATGCAATTGGATAAGTTTGACAGGCTCCTCACATTCTCAGATGAGGAGTCGGTGTCTAGCCCACAGAAATGCTATAATACCCAGCATACCCCACTGCCACCCTCTTAGCAGCATGACTCTATATGTCTACATGATCTTCAGTCAAGGCTTGCCAACCTCTCAGACAATGGTAGGTGCATCTGGATATGTCTTTATTGTCTTCATTAACCATTGCAATAGATGATGTCATCTCCATCAATGATGATAGCAGTGTGGCTGGGGATCTGCCTGCTGTTATAAGCCCACCCAAGCATGCCTGGCTTGCTTCTGGAATTGATGCAGCTGATGCCAGGTTTCTTTCAAGCTTCTATGCTGTGGACATTGCCACTGCCTATTCAGTGAAGGACAAGTGCACAATGTTGGAGTGTTAGTTCCACCAATTTTTGGAGTACCTTGGAAGTCATCAACCTTCTATGATCACAAGGCAAGGTGGTTCAATGCCCCATGTGAAGCTTGTGGTCAAGCAGTTACTGCAGGATATTCTACAAATGGACTCTATAGCATATTTCTGGCTACATATGCATCCAAGGATATAGAGGTCAAGGCTGCAAGATGGAGGATATGGGCTAGTAAACAGATCTAGCTAATAGTTGTATACATTCTTTACTTGTTGTTATGATACACTTGGGTTTGTCCTTTGCTGCTTGCATTCTGGCACACTTGTAAGTCTGGCGCACTCCACCATACTGGTCTGGCACACTCTGCTGGAGTCTGGCACACTCTGCTGTACTGGTCTGGTGCACTTTGCTGGAGTCTGGTGCACTCCGCCATACTGGTCTGGTACACTCTACTGGAGTCTGGTGCATTCTGCCATACTGGTCTGGTGCACTCTGCTGAAGTCTGGCATACTCCACTGTAATGGTCTGGCATACTCCACTGCACTCATAAGTCTGGCACACTTTGCTGGAGTCTACTTCTCAGGCCTCAGGTCACTTCCTTCACCACACTGTCATCTGCCTATCCACTAGATATCTGCTAGCCATTATATCTGGCCACATCCTCAGGGTCCATGGATGCTAGTAAGTATCATAAACTGTTTCCTCAGCCTCAAGTGGACAGTCATATCCCATGTATAGCAATAAGCTCATTGCCTTCACCACTGCCCTCACCACCTCATTTAGAAAGTGTTTTCTCGGTCTGGTTTTATCAAGAAAAACCACACTTCACATGCAGATGCATGGGTTACACTGTAGAACTCATTTGGTGTCACTGGTTGGCAGAAGATGAGGACCTTGGGTGGTGGTTCATGCAAGTACATATTTGCTCTTTTTTTGGGTTCATCTTGCTGAAGTCTCGCATAGGGTTCTGCATGGGTATACCTACAGGTTCTGGAGGGCATACCTGTACCTACATCCATTAAATACCTGTATCCACTACGTGAGTATGGATACACACGCGGGTGGCAGAAAGCATACCCTTGGGTATACCCACAGGTACCTACCTTTTGTTCGGTGGCATGCCATTTCGCAGCCCTCACCTGTTTCATCGTGTAACAGCCATGGTGGGAAGGCCACTTGTGTGGAGTGTACTGTTGTGCAGCCATCACCTACCTTCATCGTCAATGTTGTGGTGCCAGCATGCACCACCTTCATCATCACTATTCTAATCATTGTCACAGTGTGGTGGTGGTGCACTATTACACAGCTCTCGCTTGCTTTGTCGGTTGTCGTATGGTGGTGGTAGTGGCATGCACCACCGTCACTGCCATTCCACTGGTCACCGTGGTTGTGTGGTGGTGATGCACCATTGTGCAACCCTTGCCCACATCCCTGTCATATGGCAATGGTGGTGGTGGTGTGCCATTGTGCAGTCCTTGCCCACTTCATCAATGTATGATGGTGGTGGCATGTGCCAGAGTCGTCAGCATTGCTGTTCTTGTTGTCACCGTTATGCAGGTGGTGCACTATCACACAGCCCTTACCTACATCTTCATTGCGTGGCAACAGTGGCATAGGCTGGCACTGTCGCTGTCACTCTCATTGTCATGTGGTGGTGGTGCACTGTTATGCAGCCCTCGCCTGCCTTGTCATCATTTGGCGGTGGCGGCTGTGGTATGTGCTGCTGTTAGCCTCACTGTTCCCATCGTTGTCATGTGGTGGTGATGTGCTGTTGTGCAGCCCTCGCCTGCCTCATTGTTGTTTGGTAATGGTGGCAGTGGTACGCGCTGCTGTTGGCCTCACCATTCCCATCATTGTCATGTGGTGGTGGTGTGCTGTTGCACAGCCCTCACTTGCCTCATTGTCATTCAGTGGTGGTGGTGGTACACCGTGGTGCAGCCCTCACCTGCCTTGTTGTCGTTCAATGGTGGCAGCAGTATACACCACTGTTGGCCTCACCATTCTCATTGTCATCATGTGGTGGTGGTGTGCCATTGCATACAGTGACTCCAAAAACCGTTACAATAACTAACCTTGATGCAGTGCGCGAAGCGCACTGCAAACACATGTGGGAATATTGCTTAGTATTGGTGAGACAAATAACAGTACACACCCTTGGCTATCT
>JBBPUD010000165.1:0-46351 GCA_038094475.1 Phylloporus aff. rhodophaeus | reverse complement strand
ATGTGTAAAGGTATCTTACCTCAGGTGACTGCGACAGAGTCAACTGAGGTGAGGCAAACTTCGAGCGCACGAAAAGTAGGTCCATGATTACTAAGCAAATGTGGCTATGTCGTTTGAAACTCCAACAGGTTGTTACCACAAAAGATCCGTAGGTAAGTCTCCAGTTCTTGGTTGGTACGCTCGGTTTGTCCGTCGGTTTGGGGGTGATAGGCAGTGGAGAGTTTAAGGTCGTATTGGAGGAGGCAGGCGAGTTCCCTAGCGAGTGCTGATGCGAACTGTGGTCCCCGGTCTGAGATGATAGAGTCATAGAGGCCGAAACGTTTGAAGACGTGGTCGAAGAAAAGTTTTGCTACGCCCGCGGTGTCGATGGTTTTGGTGCAAGGGCATAGAATTACCCCCTTTGTAAGGCCGTGGTCGACCACGACCATGATTGAGTCGAAGTTATTGGAATGAGGAAGATCAGTGATTAGGTCTACTGATAGCTGGCGGAAGGGAAGGGAGGTGGAGGAGGGGATTGGGTGAAGCGGGGGAACGATGGGATGAGTGTTTACTTTGTTTTGCTGGCATATAGCGCAGCCGGCGATGTAATTGCGAACAAAGGTGGCCAGACCAGGCCACCAAAAGTCGCGCTCGACGACAGACTTGGTACGGAATTGTCCCATGTGGCCAGTGGTGGGGGAGGAGTGAACGGAGTCGAGGAGAGCTTGTCGAGAAGTGGAGGGAACATAGAGACGATCTTTGTAAAACAACTGATCGTTGTCAAAGCGCCAGTCAGCTAGAGCAGAGTGGGGGAAGAGAGGGGATCCATTGGCAAGATTTTGGAGGGCACGAAGGACAAGGGGATCGGAGGGAGAGGACAACTGGATTCCTTTGACTAGAGAAGTGTCGAGGGCACTGATGACTACTGGGTCAGGGAGAATGGAGGCATCCATGTTGTCATCTGCGGTGTCCACATGGTCACGGCAGGAGAGTGCGTCCGCGGGTCCCATCTGAGAGCCGGGGGTGACCTTCCAGACGATGTCATAGTCCTGGAGGAAGAGTGACCAGCGAGCTTGTCTACGAGAAAGTTTGTGGGGGTCTTTGAGGTAGGATAGGTTTTTATGGTCCGTGATGACCGTGACGGGGTGTTCCGTGCCTAGTAAGTACTGTCGCCATTCCTGAAGTGCGAGGATGACAGCAAGGAGTTCACGATCATAGATATCGTAGTTCCGTTCAGCCAGAGCAAAGGTCTTTGAGAAGTATGCGCAGGGATGAAGGTCACCATTACTGTCTTCTTGTAGAAGAACAGCTCTGGCTACGAGGAGAGATGCGTCGGTCATGATAAGAAATGGGCGAGAGATTTCGGGGAGTGCGAGGACGGGAGTGGATGCAAAGATTAGTTTTAGGCGAGTGAACGCTCAATCCTGGTGATGGGTCCATTCCCACTTCTGATCCTTTCGTGTGAGGAGTACGAGAGGAGCAACTATGTCGGAGAAGTTGGGGATGAACTTCCTATAGAAGTTGGCGAACCCGATGAAGCTGCAGATGCCTTTGACGGAGGTCGGTGGTTTCCAATCTTTGATCGCTGAGAGTTTGGTGGGGTCCATCTCAACTCGTCCTTGGCCAATGATCATGCCAAGGTATTCCATCCGTGGTTCGTCAAAGGTGCACTTGGAAATCTTTAAGGAGAGTCCGTGCTCACGAAGTCATAGAAGTACTCGTTTGGTCCTGGAATGATGTAGTTCGACGTCACGTTGTGTGTGAATGCCCAAGTCATCCATGTATATTTTGAGCCATCGTTCCGAGATCATATCTGCAAAGATGTGGTTCATGAATGCTTGGAATGTGGAGTGGGCGTTGTTGAACCCAAAGAACATGACGGTGGGCTCGAAGAGGCCAAGAGGGGTGATGAACGCCGCTTTCCATTGGTCCGACTCCCGAAGGCGGATGTTATTGTATCCCCATCTAATGTCGAGTTTGGTGAATAACGTAGAGTCTTTCATGTCATCGATAAGTTCTGAGATAAGTGGTAGGGGATATGCATTTCGGACCGTGTGGGAGTTAAGGTAGCGGTAGTCTTGGCATGGACGCAGTGAACCATCTTTCTTGGGTACGAAGAAGAATGGCGAGGCTTGAGGGGATTTGGATGGGATGATACGGCCAGTGGCGAGGTTTTCTTCAACGAACTTTCTACAGGCTTCTTTTTCTGCTGGGTTTAACGGGTATACCTTGGCGATTTTAGGGGTGAAGGATGGTTTGAGCTCAATAGTGTGATCGTAGTCTCGATGTTTGGGGAGGACGTTAAACGTTGCCTCGGCAAAGACGTTGGCAAAATCGTTACACCACGCTGGAACTTCTTTCTCAGTGGGAGCATTTTCCTGGGCGAGCTGGGTGGACAGGGTTATTTTTCGCAAGGTTTCGGGGGAGTCTATGGAGAGTCGCATGTTGGTCCAGTCTACGTCAGGGTTCCATTGACGGAGCCATGGCATTCCTAGGATAATTTGTGACTTTCCAAGAGAAGTGACCATAAATTCGACTTTTTGAAGGAATGAGGGGAAGGAGACTTGTGCGAAGAGCTTCCATTTGATGGTTCCCTTCTTGTTCTTGGTACCATCTACGTTGTATGCTACAACTGGTTTGCGAAGTACTTGGCATCCAAGCCTGAGTTTTGGAACAAGGGAGATGTCAATGAAATTTCCAGAGGCGCCACTGTCGAGCAGGGCGGTGGTGTCGACGGTTTGCTTGGGTACTTGTAGCGAAACGGGGAAACGAAACACGTTTTCATTGGGCATGGCTACAAGTACATGAGGGGAAGAAGACGTCGGGGCATCTTCCCTTAGAGAAAATCCTTCACGTCAAGAAGGGAAATTTCGGCGGGCTCTTCATAGTTAGCTCTCAATGTCTGATGGATTTCTTCATCCTTCCATCCTTTGGTTCTAAGCTGGTTAACATAGATGTTGAGAGAGTTTGTGGGCAAGGGAGTGGGGATTTTCTCTGGAACGGATGATTCCTTAGGTGGTTGGGTTGGGACAGAGCGGATGTTCTGTGGGGTGGAGGCGGTGAACGTTTTACAATTCTGGGCGTTGTGCCCAGTCTTTCGGCATCTGAAGCAGCGTCCTTCTTTAATACATTTGGAACGCTCTTCGGGGGTGAGTTTGGAGATTCGGATGGAGTCTACATCCATCGCGTTTGGATCTCTGATACGAGGGGCAGGTCGAGGGACGAAACGAGGAGCAGGAGGGACAAAGACAGAGGGGGCTTGGGGAGCACCTTTCCTAATAGCTGCCATGCGGGCTTTTTGAGTGTGGAACTGCGTAGATTTGTCGATCCACGCGTTCAAATCCTTAGGGAGTTCACTCATGGATAGGACCATGTCAGTGATCTTTTGGTCACATCCAGTGGCAAAGTAACCAATGAGCGACTGTTGGTCGGAGATGCCGGACTTGGCAGCGGTTCCTAGGAAGTCAGAGATGAACTTTTGAAAGCCATCATTGATGGTGTTGTCAGGCTCTCAGAAGGCAGTCTGACGAAGGTATGGGAGCTGGAGGCGAGCAGTAGCTTGGATGTCGAAGGGGAAAAAGGTTTTCTCGAAGTTTTCGACTAATTTGTTGAAGGTCTTCTCCTTTTCTTCAAGGAGTGGGTCAGCTAACCTGTCGTACCAAGTCTCGGCAAAGGCGGCCAATCTCTCGGTGGAGAGCATCTTGCTAAGGCATGTGAAGACTTTGGTAGAGTCTTCAGCATAGAGTTTCTTGTTGATAATAAAATAGGCCTTCATGGCCTTGATCCATCTTACTGCATCAGCCGGTTTTCCGGAGAAGTCCGCAGGCAGGGCAGCTCGGAGCTCGGTGGGTTTTTCTGAAGACATGGGTGGGGGCGACGGTGCGAAGAGGCTAGGTGACTGGGACGGTGGTGGTGGTGATGGGGGTCTCGGTGTGGTCAGGGTCAAAGGTGCTTCAATGGCAAGGAGGGCTCGAGGGGCGGGCAAAGCTAAAGGACTTGCTGGGGGTGCTGGGGAGTACGAGGATCCAAGAACTCGTCGGGGAGATGGTTGCTGAGTGGGTCTTTGTTCGTCGTCGTCTTCCGGGACACGGTAAGCACGACGAAGGGCTCGGTCTCTGTGGGAAATGTTTGCTAGGGTGATGTCCTACTCCTAGATAGGAGGGACAGAGGAGATACTTGATCTTTTGTTACACGAAGTGTACCAAGGCGAGGACGAGGGTCGAACACTACTCGTTTGACGGAGGACGCTCACGAAGAGGTACGACAACGTCATCAAAGAGTTCTCAAGGATGTTCGCGAGGGATGACACGAGATGTACACTTGTATTGTGTTAGTCAAGTATTAGGTACATGACTACTAGGGAAACTATAGAGGTGTCGGTACAAGACACTACTAAGACAACAGCAAACATGTACACAGAGAGAGACCGAGATCAAGACTAAAGCTAGAGAAGGAAATAAAGGTATTCGAGTGATCAAGGAAGTAGGAAGAGTGATCACGAGAAAAAGGGTGCGAGATCAGCTAGTGAAACGAGGAGCTAGAGAATGTGATAAGATGATCAAGGAAGTGATGAAAGTACTTCAATGTGGTGATACAAGGGGCGACGGAAGAAGGGATCGGAGAGGAAAAGGGGCGATGAGGGAAAAGGAGAGAAAATTGTAACAATACCCCCTTTGTACGATAGAGTTCCCAGACTCAATGAACCGAAAGGAACAATCAGAAAGGCAATGCAAACACTGCACGGAATGAAACAGGAACACTATGTTTCATAGAACGATGAAACATGATGGGGATGCAGTGTAAGGGGAGGTGGCAATGCGAAACATGATCAGGGATGAAGGGTGATGGGAATCAACAGGGGAAGAGTACAGTGGGAGCGATGGGCCGAGAAGAGACAGTGGTAGTCACGACGAGAGTCAAGGAGCAAGGATGTTGAAGTTGATTTTATTGCGACCTGCACCAATGACCGGTCAAAGGAAGGGGCATGATCCCTAGGGTGGGCTGCCATGCAGGAGATCTACATCGTGTTGAGGCTCGAGTGTCGGGAGTTTACAGAGTGCACCAGCCCTGTGATGGGTGGGGCTGCCATGCAGTCGTTCTTGAGGATGAGCTGACAAGGGAGTAGAACAGGGAAGCGAGATCCAGGGCTAGGAGTTCAAAGGAATAAGAGAAATCCAGCGTGACTATGAGCAACAGAACTTGCGCATGCAGGGAGGAGCCTCACGAAGAGATCACAACGTCCTGGATGCGTGAGGTCTTATCTCAGTCGATGGAGTTTCTTATAATCCTTCAAAATCTCCTGGGAGTGTGTGAGATTGGTTTCGGGTTCCCACGTGTTTTCGGCGGAGGAGTATCCTTTCCATGCGGTTAGGTACCGATAACGGCCAGGGGGTCCTTTGTGAGACAGGATAGCCTCCACTTCATATTCTTCCTCATCATTAATCACATCAGGAGGGGGCTGTGAGAATGATGGGCCGTGTACGTCGGTTTGTTTGAAGGAGGAAAGTAGTGAGGCGTGGAATATATCATGAATCTTCCAGGTACTGGGAAGTTTCAGTTGATACACTAGGGGGGAGATTACGCGAGTGATCTCAAATGGACCATGACGTTTGGGAGCAAGTTTACGAGAGGGGTAAGGGATGCGTAGATTGGTGGCTTCCAACCACACGTGATCTCCTACTTTCCAAGGGGAGAATCCATGCGTGGACCTTCTGGTCATAGCTAGACGAGCGGAGTCATGAGCAGCGCGAGCCTCCTTTCGGGCTTCCTCCAATGCGGAGAGTCGGGTTTCTAGGGCAGGGATGAATGTCTTTCCGATCATTGGAAAGTTCCTGGTTCATATCCGAGCATCAAGGAGAAAGGGGAGGCTTTGGTGGAGCTATGCGGGGCTGTATTGTGATGGAATTCGGCAGTGGTGATGTGATCCGCCCATTGATGAGGGTTGTTACCGCAAAAGATCCGTAGGTATGTCTCCAGTTCCTGGTTGGTGCGCTCGGTTTGTCCGTCGGTTTGGGGGTGATAGGCGGTGGAGAGTTTAAGGTCGTATTGGAGGAGGCGGGCGAGTTCCCTAGCGAGTGCGGATGCAAACTGTGGTCCTCGGTCCGAGATGATGGAGTCATATGACAAGCAGAAGCTTAATAGAATCTGTATTCTCGTCCAAGGGGCAGAGACAGCGATAGGGATAGTGCAGAGTGATGAGACTCACTCTACTAGCAGGTAACTTGGTTAAGAATATCACTGGTGATAGCCAGTGGATCGAGTGAAGTGATTCAGGAGTGTGGGGAAGATGAGATTAGATAGGATCGGTCAATCTGAACCGCTTGTAACATAGTTACATGAAATGCCGTTATTTATAGTCTAATCTAAACTGAGTTTCAACTCTAAATCGTTGATCATTCAACAATCAACGAAACCATGTGACCTGTATGACTCTTGATGAGTCATGCATTCATGTAGAACGCATTATCTAATCTGTGACCGTTGATCATAATCAATAGAAGTCAATATCTTATGTCAGACTTCCTAAATAGTCAAATAGACTATTAATTGATCATTACTCAATGAATGAACGCTTTATCTTATCGATATAAGCTGTTCTTTCAACATCATAGAGGCCGAAACGTTTGAAGACGTGGTCAAAGAAAAGTTTTGCTATGCCCGCAGCGTCGATGGTTTTAGTGCAAGGGCATAGAATTACCCCCTTTGTAAGGCCGTGGTCGACCACGACCATGATCAAGTCGAAGTTATTGGAACGAGGAAGATCAGTGATGAGGTCTACAGATAGCTGGTGGAAGGGAAGGGAGGTGGAGGAGGGGATTGGGTGAAGCGGGGAAACGGTGGGGTGAGTGTTTACTTTGTTTTGCTGGCATATAGCGCAGCCGGCGATGTAATTGCGAACGAAGATGGCCAGACCAGGCCACCAAAAGTCGCGCTCGGCGATGGACTTGGTACGGAATTGTCCCATATGGCCAGTGGTGGGGGAGGAGTGAATGGAGTCGAGGAGAGCTTGTCAAGAAGCGGGGGGAACATAGAGACGATCTTTGTAAAACAACTGATCGTTGTCAAAGCGCCAGTCAGCTAGAGAAGAGCGAGGGAAGAGAGGGGATCCATCAGCAAGATTTTGGAGGGCACGAAGGACAAGGGGATCGGAGGGAGAGGACAACTGGATTCCTTTGACTAGAGAAGTGTCAAGGGCACTGATGACTACCGGATCAGGGAGAATAGAGGCATCCGTGTTGTCGTCTGCAGTGTCCACATGGTCGCGGCGGGAGAGTGCGTCCGCGGGTCCCATCTGAGAGCCGGGGATGACCTTCCAGACAATGTCATAGTCCTGGAGGAAGAGTGACCAGCAAGCTTGTCTATGAGAAAGTTTGCGGGGGTCCTTAAGGTAGGATAGGTTTTTGTGGTCCGTGATGACTGTGGTGGGGTGTTCCGTGCCTAGTAAGTATTGTCGCCATTCCTGAAGCACGAGGATGACAGCAAGGAGTTCACGATCATAGATATCGTAGTTTCGCTCAGCCAGAGCAAAGGTCTTTGAGAAGTATGTGCAGGGATGAAGGTCACCATTACTGTCTTCTTGCAGAAGAACAGCTCCGGCTGCGAGGAGAGATGCGTCGGTCATGATAAGAAACGGGCGAGAGATATTGGGGAGTGCAAGGACGGGAGTGGATGCAAAGATTAGTTTTAGGCGAGTGAACGCTCTATCTTGGTGACGGGTCCATTCCCACTTCTGATCCTTCCGTGTGAGGAGTACGAGAGGAGCGACTATATCGGAGAAGTTGGGGATGAACTTCCTATAGAAGTTGGCGAACCCGATGAAGCTGCGGATGCCTTTGACGGAGGTCGGTGGTTTCCAATCTTTGATCGCTGAGAGCTTGGTGGGGTCCATCTCAACTCGTCCTTGGCCAATGATCATGCCAAGGTATTCCATCCGTGGTTCGTCAAAGGTGCATTTGGAAATCTTTAAAGAGAGTCCGTGCTCACGAAGTCGTAGGAGTACTTGTTTGGTCCTAGAATGATGTAGTTCGACGTCACGTTGTGTGTGAATGCCCAAGTCGTCCATGTAAATTTTGAGCCATCGTTCCGAGATCATATCTGCGAAGATGTGGTTCATGAACGCTTGGAATGTGGAGGGGGCGTTGTTGAACCCAAAGAACATGACGGTGGGCTCGAAGAGGCCAAGAGGGGTGATGAACGCCGCTTTCCATTGGTCAGACTCCTGAAGGCGAATGTTATTGTATCCCCATCTAATGTCGAGTTTGGAGAATAACGTAGAGTCTTTCATGTCATCGATAAGTTCGGAGATAAGTGGTAGGGGATATGCGTTTCGGACCGTGTGGGAGTTAAGGTAGCGGTAGTCTTGGCATGGTCGTAGTGAACCATCTTTCTTGGGTACGAAGAAGAATGGTGAGGCTTGAGGGGATTTAGATGGGATGATATGGCCAGTGGCGAGGTTTTCTTCAACGAACTTTCTACAGGCTTCTTTCTCTGCTGGGTTTAACGGGTATACTTTGGCAATTTTAGGGACGAAGGATGGTTTGAGCTCAATAGTGTGATCATAGTCTCAATGTTTGGGGAGGACGTTAAACGTGGCTTCGGCAAAGACGTCGGCAAAATCGCTACACCACGCTGGAACTTCTTTCTCAGTGGGAGCATTTTCCTGGGCGAGCTGGGTAGACAGGGTTATCTTTCGCAAGGTTTCGGGGGAGTTTATGGAGAGTCGCATGTTGGTCCAGTCCACGTCAGGGTTCCATTGATGGAGCCATGGCATTCCTAGGATAATTTGTGATTTTCTGAGAGAAGTGACCATGAATTCAACTTCTTGAAGGAACGAGGGGAAGGAGACTTGTGCGAAGAGCTTCCATTTGATGGTTCCTTTCTTGTTCTTGGTACCATCTACGTTGTATGCGACGACTGGTTTGCGAAGTACTCGGCATCCAAGCCTGAGTCTTGGAACGAGGGAGATGTCAATGAAATTTCCAGAGGCGCCACTATCGAGCAGGGCGGTGGTGTCGACAGTTTGCTTAGGTACTTGTAGCGAAACAGGGAAACGAAATGCGTTTTCATTGGGGATGGCTACAAGTACATGAGGGGAAGAAGACGTCGGGGCATCTTCCCTTAAAGAAAATCCTTCACGTCAAGGAGGGAAATTTCGGCGGGCTCTTCATAGTTCGCTCTCAATGTCTGATGGATTTCTTCATCCTTCCATCCTTTGGTTCTGAGCTGGATAACATAGACGTCAAGAGAGTTTGTGGGCAAAGGAGCGGGGGTTTCCTTTGGAACAGTGGATTCCCTAGGTGGTTGGGTTGGGACAGAGCGGATGTTCTGTGGGGTGGAGGTGGTGAACGCCTTGCAATTCTGGGCGTTATGCCCAGTCTTTCGACATCTGAAGCAACATCCTTCTTTGATACATTTGGACCGTTCTTCGGGGGTGAGCTTAGAGATCCGAATGGAGTCTACATCCATTGCATTTGGATCTTTTATACGAGGGGCGGATCGAGGGACGAAGCAAGGAGCAGGAGGGATAAAGACCGAGGGGGCTTGGGGAGCGCCTTTCTTAATAGCTGCCATGCGGGCTTTCTGGGTATGGAACTGCGTGGACTTGTCAATCCACGCATTCAGGTCCCTTGGAAGTTCACTCATGGATAGGACCATGTCAGTGATCTTTTGGTCGCATCCAGTGGCAAAGTAACCGATGAGCGACTGTTGGTCGCTGATACCAGACTTAGCAGCGGTTCCTAGAAAGTCGGAGATAAACTTTTGAAAGCCGTCGTTGATGGAATTGTCAGGCTCTCGAAAGGCGGTTTGGCGAAGGTAAGGGAGCTGGAGACAAGCAGTGGCTTGGATGTCAAAGGGGAAGAAGGTTTTCTCAAAGTTTTCAACTAATTTGTCGAAGGTCTTCTCCTTGTCTTCAAGGAGTGGGTCTGCTAACCTGTCGTACCAGGTTTCAGCGAATGCGACGGCTCTTTCAGAGGATAGCATTTTGCTAAGACAGGTGAAGACCTTGGTTGAATCTTTGGCATAGAGTTTCTTGTTGATGATGAAATAGGCTTTCATGGCCTTAATCCATCTGACTGCGTCTACCGGTTTCCCGGAGAAGTCTGCTGGTAAAGCAGCTCGAAGCTCGGTGGGCTTTTCGGAGGACATGGGTGGGGGCGAGGGTGCGAAGAGACTTGGTGACTGGGATGGTGGTGGTGGCGATGGTGGTCTGGGCATGGTCAAGGTTGGTGCTTCGATGGCTGGGAGAGCTCGAGGGGCAGGTAAGGCTAGAGGGCTTGCGGGTGGTGCTGGGGAGTACGAGGATCCAAGGACTCAGCAAGGAGATGGTTGTTGCATGGGTCTTTGTTCGTCGTCATCTTCCGGGACGCGGTAAGCATGACGAAGGGCTCTGTCTCTGTGGGAAATGTTTGCTATGGAAGTGTCCTACTCCTAGATAGGAGGGACAAGGGAGATACTTGATCTTTTGTTACACAAAGTGTACCGAAGCGAGGACGAAGTTTGAACGTTACTCGTTTGACGGAGGACGCTCACGAAGAGGTACGACAACGTCGTCAAAGAGTTCTCAAGGAGGTTTGCAAGGTGTGACACGAGATGTACACTTGTATTGTGTAGATCAAGTATGAGTACATCGAGTGTCTACTCTAAGTATTTATACAATTGAGGCGCGCAGCAAAAGAAGGCTGTAGAACAGCGTGGAATGTAGGACTTACTAAGTCGGCATGAGAGAGCCAAACTGTGGAGAAAGGCTGTCCGAAACAAGATCAAAGAGTATAGCAAAGTGAAACAAATCAGAAGGTGAAACAGGAACTCCAAGGAGAATGCCTACGCAAAGATGCGTGTCACTGGTTGAACAGTGAGATAGACGAATGACCAAAGACAATGAGCGAATGCTCATCGCATTCTACAAAGATAAAAGGAGGAGCGAGGAACGAGATACGACGAGTGATAAGAAGAACATTACGATGAAGGGAAAGAATTGTAACACCAGTGATTGCATCCCAAATCATGATGGTGTTGTCAGAAGAGCCAGAGACTATATTCTTTCCATTAGGGGAATAGGCAATAGAGTTAACACTGTCTGTGTGTCCTTGGACTGGATTTGCTACAGTCTCACCAGTGTTTGCATCCCAAACCCTAATTGTCTTGTCCAATGAACCAGAGATAATATAGTTTCCATCAGGGGAATAGACAACAGAATTGACACTATTGGTGTGACCTTGAAATGGACCTGCAATGGTCTTGCCAGTGATTGCATCCCAGACCATAATTGTATTATCATAAGAGCCAGAGACAATGTTTTTTCCATCTGGAGAATAGGCAACAGAGTTGACAGTGGATTTGTGCTTCTGGAATGGGCCTGCCACAGTATCACCAGTGTTTGCATCCCAAACCCTAATGGTTGCATCAAGAGAGCCAGAGACAATATGCCTTCCATCAGGGGAATAGGCAACAGAGCAAACAATGGATGTATGTCCCTGGAATAGACCTCCCACATTTCTACCAGTGGCTGCATTTCAGATTATAATTGTCCTATCCCAAGAGCCAGAGACAATGTGCTTTCCATCAGGGGAATAAGCAACAGAGTTGACATGATCTGTGTGCCCCAAAAATAGGCCTACCACAATTTCACCAGTAGTTGCATCCCATATCCTAATGGTGTTATCCATAGAGCCAGAAGCAATATGCTTCCCATCAGGGGAATATGCAACAGAGTTGACACTTGTATGTTCCTGAAATGGGCCTGCCACAGTGTTACCAGTGATTGCATCCCAAACTCTAATAGTTTTGTCTCCAGAGCCAGAGGCAATGTGGTTTCCACAAGGGGAATAGGCAACAGAGTTGACATACTTTGTATGCCCATGGAATGGACCTGCCACACTCTCACCAGTGGTTACATCCCATATCCTAATAGTCTTGTCATAAGACCCAGAGACAATATACTTCCCATCTGGAGAATAGGCAACTGAGCTAACACCAAACTTATGTCCTTGAATGTTATGAATTTCAGCTGGCCAGGTAACTGGATGCCTAGATGTTATGCAAACATGTTTCTGCAGGTGATCAACCCAGAGCTTGCATAGTGGTGAACTAGTTGGAGTCTGGGGCATGGCTGATAGATACAGGTGGGGTGTGGATCCTTGAAGAATAGGTGAAAACACCTGAATAAACCAGGATGCCTCAGATGCCAATGTGGCAATCTCTTGACCCTATTAACCATGCATATTAGTTTTCTCAACATGTCAACATAGTTCAACCAACCTTGGCCCAAATGCTCAAGGTTGAGCAAGCTTGAATGGCAGACAAGATGGGAGATACTTGAGAGATGTGGTGAATGAGACTAATGGCTTCAAGCCAGTACACAAAGAAGCCCTTGAAGAAGCAAGTCACCTCAGTCAAGATTTCTAGTGTACATGTGGCATGTTGTAGATGGCTCATCCAATATTGGCAGGAGTATAACGGGTGGGGAGGGATAGCCAGTTTGACCTGATGATCCAAATAGGGGACATTAATATTGCGAAGTCGGGAGTCTTTGAGGTCACAGATGTTGAACTGTAGTTTATCTTGCATACAAGCCAGTAATGCTCGTCCAAGAGACAAGGAGTGGTGAGCTGAGACCTGGACATAGAATGTCAAACTCCGGGCCTCATCAAGCAAGAAGTCACGGAATGAGGAATGAAGTGGACGGATCGGTCTGTTTTCATCAGACACCCCATCCAGTAGCGATCCCATTGCCTTGACGACATATCGGATATCCATATCTTCATTCAGGTCAAAGAGGGCAGACAATGAAGCGAGGGAGAGTGGTTCATGAAGCGACAGGATAACGGCCATCACATCTTGAAAAGATTGTCGGGTGTCGTTAGATGCAAATAACTGTCCAAGTATGGTTTGGTACAGTTGATCCAAGGGCCTTACAGAAACACTCCCTTCAGTCCGAAGAAGTAATCCGAATCGCTTGCGAGGGTTGGCCCCAACAGTTTGAATAAACCTGCATGCAGTCGCAGCCCACTGAAAGAGGTGCTGCGAGTGATGGGCGAGTACATTACACCACTCCCCATTTGGCCAAGAAGATTCAAGCTCGCTATACTGCTCAAGGGAATGGTGGATAAACCTTTTGATATCCGTGTCAACGACCTCCTCAGAAATATCGCCCATATGTTTGTGTATAAAGTGAGACGAGGACGGAAATGCATCGAGGATGTCGCTCTCTGGTCGAGCCGTGATGAGGAACCGAAGGTTCATTGGTAGAGTGTTGTCAACAATTTGTTTAGAGATAGCATCTAAAAGAACTCGGCGACTAGTTCGATCGCCACTCTCATCAAGTGCATCAATGATCACTACCAGTTGGGGTCCGACAGAGCCAATGTTAGGTTCGACGATGAACCGCTTCATTTGCTCAAAAGGCGATGTTGACATGCGTAGCGCTCGATCGTCCTTTACGATCTTCCAGAGTGCGACTTTGTAGTGTGGATCGTGATCACAGAGATTGCGCGCAATAGTGCTGAATACATTTCTTGGATTCCGCCTCGCAGCCTCGCTGCTAGCAAAGCAGTACGACGAGGCTAGCCTCTTCTGCTCGTCGTACAGCCG
This sequence comes from Phylloporus aff. rhodophaeus, assembly GCA_038094475.1. Taxonomy (NCBI): domain Eukaryota; kingdom Fungi; phylum Basidiomycota; class Agaricomycetes; order Boletales; family Boletaceae; genus Phylloporus; species Phylloporus aff. rhodophaeus. Next base: position 32,782 of record JBBPUD010000165.1, on the reverse strand, counting down.
AGCGATCGAGTGGGCAACTGCAGACTTGCCAGACCCAGCAACCCCGGTGAGGAGGCACACCCGCGGTGCATCTTCTGCGGGATCGTTCAGGATGTCACAGATCTCCCGAAGAAGTGATACCCGAGTCCCAGGCAAGCATCCCTTTTCTGTGGCATATCTAGCCTCGGAGGCATATGGCATGTCGTTCAGGTCGATCGATTCCGCTACGTTGCACACCATGAATATGTTGAACGTAATCTGACAAGGCTTACACCTACCAATGTCCTGTACCACATCCATCATACGAATGACCATGATCTCTGTCTGGAGTGCAACACCTTCTAAGAATGCTACTTTGAGTTCGCGCAACCTGTTCTCGTAAGCTGCGATCTTCGTATCGATATCCGAGATAGCGTATTTCGCAGTGCGAATCCCTAGATACAGCAGTTAGTTGTGAACATCGCGAAGACGGGGACCACTAACAGAAGCTGTTCGGCTTGATATAGTCGGCAATAAAGTAGCCACACTCTGTCACTTGCTGGAGCAAAAGCGTGATGGTTTTCTCGTGTTTCTTGATTTTTTCTTTCAAGGGTTCAGTGTCTTCAACGAATTGGAAGGTGTCTTTCATCGTGCCTGCCAGTCGGATGATCCGCTCGTCACGATTTTTCTGGTTTATGAATGCCTGTGTGGATTATCCGTCATGATCAGTGATAACGTGAATTGCGGGACAGACGGACGTTGTTTACAGCTGATACAATAGACCAAGCCAACGACGCATACGGATGAATCTATCCCAGGTTCCAGTGGTGAGCGAGTGAAGCGAGAAGATAAGCATCAATTACCGCCGCCACGTCTGTCACGATCTTGTTAAACAGCTCCAACCTGTGCAAAAGGACACCCCAAGTGGTCTCAAATGTCTGTATCTCCGTCACGACACTTGTACTAGTATCAACCGCTGAGGCGAGGAGGTTGGCAACTACTGGTGTTGCACTGAGTGAAATTATCGCTTCCGTCGCCTGGTTAATGGCGGCGGTAGCTTGGAGATGGCCTGCAGTAGGGCCTTCAAGTAATTGAGCAGCAAGCATGAACTTGATGATGAGATCGGCAAGTTTGGAATCATCGGAGGTACCCTGTGGAAGACGTTCTTCAAACACTGATCGCAGCGATCAGGTCAGCAGAACATGCTCTACAAAGGTTGTCCGCACCTCCATCGTTCAATTTTCCCAACATCTCCTCGATCGCGTAAGTGAGAGCGCCAACGAGTTCGTCTTCTTTGAAACGATGCTTCTGATAGACTTGTATGAGGAGGGTGGATGTATCGCACCCCTCCCTAATATTATTGAGTCTCGTGGCGCGAGGAAAACAACAAAGGGTACGAACAAAAACAGAACATTATCCCAACGAGCGAGTTTCTTCTTCTCCTCCACTGTGGACGTCTTTCGCATGGTGTCCCCTATGGAAAACTGGACGTAGAATTGTCTGGAAGGGAAGAGTTTGCGCCGTGCTTGGGCACGGAGTTCGATATCTGCAAAAAAATTGACTTGCATACAACAGGGGATCTTGGCGTTGAACCGCACCTTTGATGGTGACTGTTAAGCTGGTCCTTGAACAGGATCAGTATCACGGTAATTCTCGGCGAAAGTGGGAAGGTAATACATACATGTCCAGCTTCAATTTTTACTAGTCAGACTGAGTGTTGTGAGCAATTCGGCAACGACTGCCAGAAGAGAGAGGTTGGCCAAGAAATATGGTGACTGGAATTCAAGTTCATCGATTCTTACCATTTCCCCTTCTGCTCGTCTCTGCTACCCCTCACCAACAACCGGGCAGAACAATGGCACGCAGCAAGGTACAATTGAGGCTGGCAGACTCGCATGAAGAGACTCCTGCCAGCATCGTTCACAAAAATTATCACTTGATTGTGCTACCTTGTCTAGCTTACAAGAAACATGAATTCAGATATCGGATTGGTCAGGATAATAACACATTCAAAGGCGCCTCAAAAAGAATCGGACGGTGGAGACTTGAATGCTCAGTGAGCCTGATGGAGTGGGTCTCTACGGAGAGCAAAACCATGTTCGCACCCTCTAAAGCCTTTCGCTTCGATTATGACGTTCGGTCAAATGTGCCAATCGCCGAAAACTGCTGACTGTCATCTAGCAGTATAACTTTGGGAGGCGGCGGTAGGTCGAATTAATCGCGGTCATTTCGTCTGCACAGATTTTGATCACTTCTGCCAGCTTGATCGGAATGTCCGTTCTTTTTCACGCAGAGATCAACGCGTCATGCTATTGACCTACTCATGCACATCATTAGACGTGACAACCGTCTATGTTAGCCTTGAAATGGACACACTCGCGGACTGAGACTACGATGGTACGGTCGTTAATAGCTTTGTCTTTCTCACCATGTTCCAGTTGCCTCTTTGGACTCGGCGCATATATCGTCCACGAACTGTGCAACACGCTGCCTCCTACCGCACTCGGCCTCGCCACCTCCGTCAAAACGGTGTACACCCGTATGCATCATCCTTGGGCAACTTATAACCCTTTTGGTCGATGAGTTATGCCCTGCATTCCTAGCTTCACCACTCGCTCTGACGGCCATGTTCATCGAGCATCACACTGTTTCAACACGACAACAATTGCAGACACAACAAACACAGCACATACACCAAGGAACGATCGGGGTCAGATGGCTGGGGAAGAGCCTTGTGGGTCATGCAAGGATGCGGTGATCGAAGCTGATTGGAAACGTGTATGCATTGGCCCATCTACCGGAATTTGGACTCGGAGATGGGCCTACCTCTTTCTTCATATCAAACGGACGTACACAGTCACGTTCTTTTCATCATGTCCCAGAAGGATTCAAGGCGCCTACCACAGCCATACCTGCACTTTTGACTTGTCGTACTGGGTGGGTCGACCAAAATGTATGTTCACGTACACCATCGTGATTTTCTGTCATCACTGGCAGGTTCCGGACCTCAGAGGGTGCGTCCCTAGAGCTGCGTTCGTGCACATCGGGCAGGAATATTGGAGTACGTGTACTTCTTGATCAGGGCGTGCTCGCCATCTGCATGTCCGATGCAACTTCATCGTGCCTGGGTCTGTCCTATCCCAGGACATTGCACTTTTGGGGTACAAGACGACCTGCGCCGTGCACAATCTCGCCGCAAGGGGTATGGCAAGTGTCTCTTATTGCGCGAAGTGGGATGTTCACACCCTGGTCCGATCGGGCCCGGGACATCACTCCACGTGAATGGACACCCAGGGAAGGAAGATGACGAGTAACTTCATTATCGTTCCAAAACACTCTGCTCGGTGGCCAGACCGAAACAAGAGAGTCAGAGCTGGCTTTGGGAGTAGGGAGTGACCGTCTTCGTCCAGCCTCGGCGACTTTCAGATCGAGTAGCTCCCAAGATCAGCGCATAAATTCAGATAATACGGCCAGTGGGACGGTTTAGAGCCATGGAAACTCACTTAAATGTTATCTTTGCACGTCTGTGTAGTATTCCGATGGTGGAAAGTTGGAAACCGTGACAACCCACTGATGCGGCATCTGCATCAGGCCTCAGGTGTCAGGTACTACTTTATATCGCAAGAACAGCCTTCTTATGCAAGTAGCAGGATCAAAGATAGTACACAATGAATCTATGAGGTCGAATACGGGTTTGTCTAACAGTTGAGCGTGAGATACGAATAAATGAAAGGAGACCGAGGTAAACATCAGAAGGACAAATCTCCAGAGTGCACCGGGGATAAGAGTCAGCGTGGAAGCAAATCAGCCGCTGTTACGCTGCCGAACTCATGTGCTTTAGGCCCATCTCCTCATTGTTCGCCTTTTCTGCGTCGAAAACGTGTTTCTCTTCCAACAAGGCGAGAACCTTGCGCGAGACCTTGCTCCGTTTCCGAATTTCAGCACCATACATGAAGAGTACCTATTCGTGAGCAAATGGGATCAGAAACAGGGAACTCGGCAAAAAGATAAACCAGGACTAACATAGGGAATGGGAATCATAGCCACCGAGATGAGTGCAAACAGCGTGTTGGCCCATTTATATGTAAGGACATTGTACATGTGTTGCGAAAAGAGTGGGAAGATCGTTCCGAGAATATTTCCTATTAACCAGCGCGTCCCAAGTCAAACACATTAGATGCACGCAATTCGTGGGGAGGTAGGACATACGAAACAAGCTTTGACCTGCAAGCGCGGATGACGCATATGGCCCGTAACTGGGCATAAAACAAGACAATTCACATTGGGTCACGAAGGGAAGGTGTGGGCTTACCAATCGGCAAGGTAGACGAAAACGACCTGATAAATGACGTATGCACCCATTATGAAGAGCTGTTACAGAAGTACATATAAACATGACAGCAAAGACCTGCCAGTGGTGGCAAAACGTACCGTGAGACCGATCAGTGGGGCGACCCAGTGAACAGTTTGCCTCACAGTCCACGCATAGATGAGCATGCCAACAGGAAGCAAGAAGCCAGCAACGAGGGCAAGGCACAGTCGTGCTTCCGGTCCCTTTTTGACAACGTATCTCCTTATCGTCCTCTCAGCAGCTGCCCTGGAAACGGGATGGCAAAGGAACTCACTTGTACAGTACTTCCTGATACATATTTGCAAGCCAACCAAGGAAGCTTCCAATACTGACAGATAGGTCAGCACACCGGCGCGGAAACTATTGGAGGGCACGAACAAGACACAAATGTATGTTGTCCCTCTCTCACCAACAGTGAAGTTATATATATTCTGCATTTCCCCAGAAACCGAACTGCACTCTGTCAGAGGTGAACACGACGCACAGCTGATCGCTCACTCGAGGAAGCAAAAAAAGACACCCCATGTGAAACCAATCCAGAGCTGTCGGCGCGATAATCAGCAAAGGCGAGAAAACATAAAAGAGAACCAACGCTAAAGCTGAGTACAGTCGGTTCTGTCAGGAGCAGACCTGTACTTGAGGTATCAGAGGATTTCAAGAATGTGAAGAGCAGGACTCACTGATCGGTCGAGTACATGACACCTTGAGCAAGGCAAGGAGGCTTGGTCTTTCTATTTCCGCTCTTGCACGGTACCGATCGTCTTGCTTCGTTTTCCTCGTCTTGCGCGCTAAACGGATGAGGATGATATCGGACCTTGTCTCTTTCAAGAGTAGCAAAGCGGCGATAAAGTAGACGCCACTGACACTAGACGGTGGTCACGTCACAGTCTACATAGAGGTGACCGGTTGACTTACATGGCAGAAATCCATTGAATCCACCGCCAACCGAGACGATCGGATGATTCGATCCATCCGGCGATCAATGGACCGATGCCTGTGGATCCAAACGCCGAGATGGCATAAAGTGCCATCGGAAATCCGCGCCTGAGTGCGTGAGTGACAACCCGTAATAGCAATCTGGCGGATAATTACTCATTGGGCATCCAGATATCAGCGATGCTACCTGCAACAAGAGTCGCGCCTGTCGATCCAAATGAACCCCCAAGAAAACGGGCAATGATCACAGTCTGTATGTTTGGGGTTCTATCAGACTAGTTAGCAGGGAAAATGGGGACCAAGTGTATGCTCGACTTGCAAGGCAATCATGACGTGTGTGAGCGTGAAGCAAAATGCGGATACGATGTACACCGGGAGACGTCCATATTCTTCCGATAAGGAAGAAGTGATGAGAGGGAAAACACCGAACCCCAGTGGGAATACGCTAAGACCGACGGTTGCCTTGAAGACGGAGCAGTGGAGGTCTTCTACCATTGTCGGCATACCCATCGTATATGATGAGAAGGCGGCGGCTTTGAAAGGAAATCGGTATGAGTGTTAGCAGAGACGGAGAAAGACCGACCGGTGATGCCAGTGAAGCCACAAGCAGTAATTGTAATGCACCATTTCTTGGCAGTCGAAAAATTGGACGGATTTCGAGGGTCATCGTCCTCAAACTCGACCTGTAGAAGAGATGAGTGGCGACAAGGACGAGCAAACATGAGCGCACCAAGATGGTCGCGTCTTCGAGAATCGTAGATGGCTGGGATGAGGGAGGAGACATCGGACGACGTAGTCAGCAGCATGTGTGCTTATATATGTATCTAAAGCACTGCAGGATTGCGTTCGCAGGGATGGTCAACCTAAACCCGGTTAAACGTGCTCGAACCAGACGCTCCGTCTTCCGTCCTCACCTTCCTCGTCCTCACCCTCTTCTTGGAGAGAAGGACAAGGCAAGTTTAGATTGAACCTGTAAATCGAATTTGTGAGGGATCATCCTTCGAAGTCGTTGCCAATATTGAAGATTGCTGGCTTCGGGTCGGCATCATATCCGCGTCATTTATATTCCGGAGTCGGCCGTTGCCGGAATTGTCAGGTTGTTTGGACTTGTGTGGCAACAGCCTTGAAATCAAACATACAACAACAACGCCGCGCCTATTCGAAGCATCTTGAAGACGCGCTCACCGTTCGCCTCGTTCCACTAGTGATGGAAATGCTGTATAGTGCGGCAAAAGGGAAAAACGGAGACGTATTCTCGGATCCTGCCCATCGTATGTCGAAGCGTCCACTGGCCGTCAAGTCTGGTGAAGGCCTGGGCTATCAGGACTTTGGCTCGTCCTTTGGCCCTCTCAAGGGTGTGGCCAACCACAGGAACTCACCAAACGGAAAGTCTAAAATTGCATCTATGCTCCATGCCAGACCGCGAAAGGCACCATCACGCATCTCGGAAGACGAGAGTGATGACGAGCTGTTGCTGTCCTCGCAAAACTCCAAGGGCAGTGACGCGACTTCGTTTACGAAACGCGCCACAAAGGAAAATAAAGCAGAAGTTCCAGATGACGAGGAAATAATCAATGTCGATGGTCGCGTTCTTAGTGCCCACCCAGACTTCAAGCCATCCTCGTACAATGCTATCAAGGGGCTCCGATTTACCAAGAACAAAAAGGCCACACCCCCTGGCAATAATGTGGTGGAGGTGCCGTCTCTTACCGACTCACAGGAATTGTTCAAACCAATATCAGGCGACATTGGGGTTGTCAATAATCCCCGGCCGCGTGATCCATCCTCTTCGGGACAGAAGCCCTCTACGACGCGTCACGAGGGCACCGACGTGACACGCGTGGTAGCAGGTCGGTCTGCCGATACAAGCAAGTCTTCCACTTTCAAACCATCTCCCTTGCAAAGCAACGATACCCCACGAAGACCTCGCCCGCGACCACGCGTTGTCATCAAACCCATTCCTTCTACTCGTGATGATAGCGCAGAGTCAACACCGCGCCCTGCCCGATGTGGTGATATATCTCCACGTAGCAAAACGTCCGAACAGTCCACTGGTGCAGGTAGAAAGCCAACTACCAAGAATCCACCCCCTTCGCGTCGGGAACCGCAGCCATTCCCCATGTCACTGAAAGCTAAGGAGAACGTCTCGGACAGCGATGACGCCTCCTCGAGCAAAGTCAGGAAGGCGCCAATATCGCGCAATGGAACGTCCATACATGCTCCCAGACTGATTCCTCTTCCTTCCCCATTGAAAACAAAGCCCGTCTCCCGCGAAAGCACCTTCCCCACGTTGTCACCCCTCTCCTCCCCATTGGATAAAGGCAAGGCACGCGCAGTGACCCCAGAGGACAACGCCGGCTTGACAGACGGTCTGGAGAAGCGCACTGTTCTTAGGCCGTTTCCCATGAGTTCTCAGGTACTCGCAGGGATCGATCGACGCTCAAAGTCGCCCAGTACATGCAGTCATGTATCCACAAAACGTGCTTCGTCTGATGATAGTGGTACCGAACAAGGACGCATCGCGAAAAAGCACAAGGACTCGCGCTCAGCGTAAATATTCATTCCTCTACGTTTGGCCTGCTCACCTATCTTTCTTCAGGGTACTGGACACGCTTGACTATTTGCATGAACCCATGGAAGATTCTCGTAAGCCACCCATGTTTTCTGTGACCCACTCTTATTCGAATTTTTGCATAAAGTTGAGTTGGGTTACGCCCGGGACCCATCAACGGTGTGTCCATATTGCGACGAGGACTTGCCGCCTCATCCCACTCCTTTGTTCCAACATCTACTTGCAACGGCGCGCAAGAAGTCGATTTCAGATCCACGACCGAGGAATCGGGGTGGTCTGAAAGCACCTTTGACAGTTTATATATCCGTCTGTCAGCGACACCGTTTTGAGTTGCACCAACTACCCATTGCAACTGAGAAAGGCTGGCCAAAGACAATCGACTTCGCCAAGGTCCCGGCGAGGGTCAAGAAGATGAAGAAGGTGTTAGAAGCAATCATCTTGGACAAGGACGATATCAGTGACGTTGAGAACTTGGGCGAATGCAGAGGACCAAGGAATAAGAGCGTGTTCTGGAGAGAGGTCAAGAAGGAGGTCAAGAAGCAAGGCAGTCGCACCGTAGTCGGCCTCAAGGGCCAATTCGCGAGCTTTGAAAAGACCCAACCTGGATAGTACGTTGGTGCTCTACTCACAATCTTCGATGTACTGATGAGCATCGCAGCTACGGCGAGCAGGGCTCGGTCATCATACACCAGACCCTCTTTGACCTTTTTCCACCGTCGACGTTCAACGCATCCCTCATCGCACCACTCGCCCCCGCTGAATTCATCCAGCGCATCCTCGTGCCTGAGGCTGGCGTGCGACTTATCGCGCAGGATCTCGGAGTCGATATCTCAGAGGCAGTCGTAACGCTGCGCGAGAGCGCACAGTACGGCGTTGCCATGTTTCCCGACACAAGCGAGCACAGACGCAAGGGTGGCGTCGATGACGATGAGATGGGCGTTGCCGATCGAATCGTCATGGAACGCGCGCGAGCACGCCGTAAAGAGCTTGCAGAACAAGAGAAAGTAGAGGATGAGATCCTGGAGGAGGAACGCGCAGCGCAGCGCGCCAGAGCGAGGGAGAGGAGGCGGGAGAAAGCGCTAGAGCGAGCACAGCAGGCGAGGGAGAGCAAGGCGCGTGCGGACAAAGCTAACGATGCGTCGGAGGTGTCGGAAAGTGCGATACGCAAGACGCGGCGGGAGACGGGGCAGCAGGTTGTCACGGACGATTCCGAATCGGACGCGATGTCTGTGGACGGACTGACGAGCAGACGGTCAACACGCGTCAACAAGAAAGGGGCACGAGCTGATGGGGGCGAGGCAGCCAGGGCGACGTCACGGCTTGCGAGCTCGGACACTGACTCGATGGAGGTTGTCGGTGATCCTGGACACAAGGCGAGGAATGGGAAGAGCAAGACGAGGGGTCAGACCCGTGACCCAGACACGCGTGTCGGGGCGGAGGCTATTGTGACGCACGAACGGAAGAAGCCATTTAGTATATTTGCTGCGCTCGACGACGATGGAGACGAGAGTACGCCTCGACCCGTTCGAAAGGCAAACGAGACTGCCGTTAGTCGCGAACGGATCCCGCCACTTCAGATCGTGAGAGGCAGGTCCGGAGCGAGGTAAGAAGTGTACTCGCAATTAACCTGATTCTCTCCTGATGAGCCTGTCACTTCGTAGCGCACCCAACCTTGATGGCTGGTTCCATAACCTGAGGACGAAGGTGCCCGACGACTCAGACTCGGACGCATCACGCTCAAGTCAGAGACTCGATCGTCCCGGGATAAGGAAGGGAAAGAGTGGTGAACTACCCTGGCTGTTTGACTCAGACTCTTCTTGAACGAATCCACTTTCCCTAACGTTGACACGGTCGTTTACATTGTAGACTAATAGCACAAGTAACTATGTTACATAGTACGATAGCAGACAATTATTGGTAGTCGTTGCATTCCAGTTGTTTAGGCTACTCCGATACCTCAACAAATAACGATGCTAGAAGAATACTTGTCCAGTCGACAACTTGCGGAAGGTGTTTGAGACGGGTCGGAGATAAACGCAGGTCACCTTGCCGCCTTCCTGGACAGAATGAGTTATGGCTTACAGCTAGAACGTGGATAGTATGAGCCATTGACGACTGCCAAGGGATGCGCGATGCGATCCTTGAGATCCAGACCTCCAGATTCTCAAGGCTTGTTCAACGATCTAGAACCGAGAGTTGCTTAGATCGACACACCACTCAAGTCCGAGACGGCATCTTGAGGCCAAAAGTGTCAGCAAAGCTTGCAGCCAAGGGTGAACATATGCAACTCAAGGTGGTCTATCTGCACGCAGACGGTCACTAGGCCATAATAACTCTCAAATATACTATAGAATATGAAACGCAATAAGCTGTCATTATAAGCACCCAGTCTAAGCGCGAACGCCAACTTGCCATCGAGGATTCATTTTACTGATCTATCGGTGGCATGAACCGGCCACGGCCCATAGCTATCGCGATGGACGGTTCGTGACATTTTCTCAAGCTGCCTAACCAGGATCGTGTTGTATGATCTCCCAATGACGACGATCGTCCTATTTGATCCTAGAGGTGATCGCAGACGGGTCGCCAGGACCGTCAATTTGGACAGTTGATGAATGACATCGATTGGAAAACGCCGGTCAGACATGCTAATGCTTGCGAGATCAGACCGGTTTATTAATGAATGACATCGACAGCTATAACATCCCCAAGAGGGATGACGTCGACCGACGCACCTTATGAATTCGTATGGTTGCTTGGACTCGCTTTCGAAGACACCCTTTCGCGATTTTTACTGCAAATTATAAACCCGTTGTCTTGTAGGTACTGAGGATTCGATGCGGGACCCGATAGCGACGTCAAGGAAAGGTTTTGTTTCAACGCGAATGATCGTATCGTCTTGCCAAGATTACGAATGATTGCATTCACGTGTCCATTTCCAGGAGAACGGCATCGTCCCTCTTCCTATATGACAGAGTCAACCTCGACGTCTGAAAACAAAAGGGAACCGGCCTCGCGATATCCATCAAGCGTTTCACACTCCTCAATCTTCGGGAACGCCACAGCATTCATACGCGGTTGTCTCCATCGATGTCCTTGTCTTTGGTAAGGTGAGAAGTTGATGCTTCGATTTCCTCCGAGCCCTATGCACGGCGGATACAGCCATAGACGGCGCGGCTTATTGGGGTTCCCTGAGGCTGTCCAGGAATTTCTTCCTGTAGGGGAATCCACGGGAAAAGATGTGGACCGGCCGCCGGCACAAAGCACAGGAGAGACAAGCCGCGTATGTGCAGATGATCGATGTGATGACTTTCCCAGCTCTAGACGCCCATTGGGAAGGTAAGCGTTTATTTCGTCTGGAAACTGAGAATCGGCGGGGAGACGTGCGCTTGTGGGACAGCACAAATTGTTTCAACGGCAGCCGCAATATGCATGTTGAGATGCAACCTATAGAAAGCGGCGGAACGGAGGACGAGCGAAACGCCTTGTTGACTCGTGGAAATTATTTCAAGTTGCCGGGTGATACATGTCGACATTCAGGGCTCCTCGAATTCCAAGTCAACTTGCAGCGAAACCACTCACTTTTGGACAGTGCCGTAAGCCACCTGCTGAGATGCAACCTTGAGTAGTTCACTTTGTCTCCGATACAGGCGGTTGGAGAAGACTAGCGGAAACAACACGCTAACGCAGTGTCGCACCCGAGTCTGACAGCTGTCGTTTCAACAAGCCCCATCGAGCAAGATAACAGCATACACCCAAAGTCAATCTGTGCACGCACCTATTTGCACCTCCCGCGATGCAATCGATCACGACATCACAAAGAGCTAACAAGTGCACGATGTAGCATGTGCGACGCATATGATGCGCTCGGTGCGACGCAGTAACCCAGCGGCCGCACGTACACGTTTGCTGTCGCCTGGTGTCAACGCTTGGCATCCAGTTCAAGTCCAGCCATCGAAACAGCGCTCCGCGAAGGTGAACAATGCAACAGGCCATCCGCGATGCATACTCATGGTTGCGACTCCGATTCGCGTGCGTGTGACGTTTTGGAAAGGACAAGGCACGATCCCGAAATAGAACTGCCAACAGACCTGCCTGCCGAGGCGGACGCACATGCGCTGGGACGACCAGGAGTAATGGCGCGTTTTTTGCTCCAATGATAGTTCCGCCCCCCTTTCCCCGGGGTAGACTGGGCGGCTGATGGGGATGGCAGCATCGCGTCGGAGAATCCGCGCTTAGTGCGCCTCCAGTGCGTCGCAAATGCCACCACCAGTGGCTCTGGTGGGCGCGCTGCGGAGTTTTTTTCCCCCCTACCATGGCTGTCCAGGCCGCATTTTCCCTGGGGAAAACTAGCAAGGTGGATCGTTGATCGGCGGGAGGATATCGGAAGTATGATATCAGCGATGAGAGCGCCCCTCTACGCCCATTCTCGGCTACCCACTTGCAAGTGTTTGAGCACCGGTTTAGCGACGTTCACCGTGCGCGTCCCTGCTTTGGTACGGCAAGTCACGAGGACGAGATAAGATGTCGTCATGCGACATGAGCAGACAAAGTCCCGTACAAGGATAACATGGTCGCTCAGGTCACAGTCAGAATTTCGACCGTCCACCACATTCGCAGGATGGTTGTCTTGGCTAGACCGCCTGCCACCTGTACAAGGATAACCGGTTGCTCAAGTCACAGTCGGAATGTTGACCTGTCTGCCACACTCACACAACAACCCACGCTCCTAGCCCAGCTTCTTTGAACGCCGTGTGCTAGCCCTAGGAAAGCGAGGCTGTGAATATGAACGGGGCCGAGGACGAGGGTCACAATGGGACCCAGGCGTTTGGTACAGTCCAGCGTTTCACTCGTGATCGTCAACCTGAACGCGGGATTTTAGGTAGTCAGGGGCGCATGACCCGGGGCTCTATCACGACGCCGTCGCGGTCGCCAGTTGCATGGTACAACCCATGATCGCATCGATAACGGCGACTGAGTTCGTCTTGCTTTGGGTGGCGAGCCACCGGCTAGGGTTATTTGAAACACGTGCCACATCTGGCTTTTGCGGTTCTCATGCAAGATCCGGCGTAGGCGAGTGGATGTCGTCGTGTGCGAAACCATCAGATAAACATATTCGCACTTGGCGTTGGAAAAGCGGGTATAATGGACACGAGAGGTGCGGAGAAAGAGATTAACGTTTGGTGCTTGATAAGCATTTCTACGCCTGGTCTATCCGCGATCAAACGACCAAGTAGAGAGCTCAGTCTCTGGCGTACGCTGCTTGTCAATGGCGTGGGTAGCAAACGAGGTGCAAGCATGTGATTAACCCACATACTTAATTGCATTTTAGAGACCCATGACCCAATGCAACGTGGACGGGTCCGCATTTGGATAGCTGTGGAACGTGCCATCTCTGAGCCAATGCGCGTTCGAGCGAGACAAGATAAGCAATGCATGAACGGCGCCAGCCCTGCTGCGCCATGCCTTGTCTGATTTGGTTAGATGAACTCGAGGGGACTGCACGCTCGTTCTCATGCATTGTTCGCCGAACTGCAAGGCAGTGAGAGATCTCGTAAAATAGTTGTGCGAAGAGGGCAACGAGGGACAGTACCTACAGCAGGTTGTCGCGAAATGTGAGTGGGACCAAGGACACGGTCATAATGTCGTGAGCGCGCAAAGGGTCCTTTTGGCATAGCTCTGGGAATAGTAGGTTCTGCATACCTCGGTATCATTCTCCAAGCAGAAGGCCACGAGCTGGATGCATTCCATAACATAGTAACGCCGACGGGGAGATGTGAGAACGCATGGGCCACGGCGAACTCTGTCGTAACGCTGCACGACCAAGTCCGCAGAACCTACCTAGTAGTAGATACTCACAGGAGATTCCGTTAACGGGCTTCGGCGGAGGCTGGCAGTTGCAGACTCTGCGCACAGCCCTGGCCTTGTCCTCGTTGCGGAACGATGAAAAAAAAAAAAAAAAAAAAGTTTGCCAAGGTCGTTTGTTCATCAATCAATCCAAACCAGCGTTCTTGTTCATGAACAACACCTTCCTTTTCTTTCTTTTTTTTTTTTTTCTCTTCTTTTTTCAAGAGCTACACTTGATAGTGATTATGTAATACATCGTTTCGGTTGCCCCGTCGCCGTGTACAACGTTGCCCAAGCTCGTCAACGATGCCCATAAAACATCTCGAAAGTACGCCCCAACAAGTCAAGTCTCTAGCGATGAACTGACACTGTTTTTTTTTTTAAAGACTACCTCTCCGAGCGGAAGCATTTGCAGACATGTCCTCTCAACGTTTTATCTGACTCGCGTCTTGGGATTGATGCGTCGTACTACCTCCAGCAGCTCACCGACAACCCGCCGTCGCGCGAACCGCTTCTGGCGGCGACGGGTGGCCTCCCGCTTGCCCTCACGCAGCGTATCGAAGCCGATCTGCGCGCGCTCGAAAAACTGCACATCAAGCCCGTTTTCGTCTTCCCAGGCCTGCTCCCTGTCAAGCGGTGGAAGCAATACCAGCACCACGGCGAATACAACGAGGCGTGTAGGGACAGAAGGGAGGCGTGGGCCAAGTACGAGGCTGGCCAAGAGGACGCGGCCATCAAGCTCTTCGAGGGTCGGAGCGGTCTCACCCAATGGGATCTCTGGCGCATGGTCCTCCGCGTCTTTAGGCATCGAAACGTCGAGTTCCTCGTCGCGCCATATGTCGCCTGGGCACAGGTACGGCGTCGTGTAGCGAGCGTCTACATAGCTGATCATCCACACAGCTCATCTATCTCGTGCGGCACCCCAAGTCGTATATCCATGCCGTTTATGGTCCCACCGATACCCTGCTCTATCCTGGCATGGACAAACTGATTACGTCGCTTGATCTCACATCGAGTTCGCCATCGTTCACGTTCACGTCCAAACGCGCGATATTGAACGACCTCGGTGTCAACGAGGACCAGTTTCTGGACATTGGTATTCTAGTTGGGTTTGAGCACTCGCCCACCTTTCCACCCAACATGCACGACCAGGCACTCAAGGCGACGGTGGACATGGTCAAGTACTACAAATCAGGGCATGCCGCGGTAACGGCCTTTTCTGAGCACCAGGGCGTTAAATCGACCCAGTATGCGGATCAGTACGCGCGGACGCGTTCAATGATCAAGTATTCCCTGATATTCTCGTCCGAGGGAACGGTGGTCCCACTCCCCCTCGCCATCACCACACCCTCTAGCCATGGTCCGAACCATCATCCGCACCATCCGACCGCGGCGGATATTCCACTAGATCTGCACGAAATCTTTACTCACCGACTACCTGACGAAGTCTATTTCTATCTCTCTCGCGGTCTTCTAGGCCCGCAAGCACTTGTGTGGCTGACGAGTGGACAGATTGTGGAACCACCGCCATTGGATAATGGCGAGACGACCGAGTACAGACGGTTCGTGAAGGAGGTGATCACGGATGGGCAGACTGGACCGCGTGCGACGGCGTTGGCACTTATCAGCAGTGTTGCACACACGTTCTGGAACAACCGCAAGGTGTTGGGCAACTTTTGGTTTGAAAATTCGGCGCCGCATGGGCAAAAGCCGATACAACACAACTCGCCACAGACGGTGCAGCTGGTGGAACGTGTGGCAGGGTGGAACGTGAGCTATGGCATCGTGGAGGAAGAGCTGAGGCGACAAAACGTGCGTGGTACATAATGTGTAGTGATCCAAGCTGACCGCCAGGCAGTCATCAACGATCGATTTCACGTTGTGTCTTGGTGCGACTGCGTCGGAAAGACTTGCGTTGCGGACCAAGGGAAAAAATCTGCCTGGAGGGCAATTGGACAAAAAAGACGAGGTGGTAGCCAATGTGATTTGGCGGTTCCTTGAACTTCGAGGGTGAGTGATGGCGATGGACCGTGGGCATGCTGATGGATTGGCGATGCAGCTTCCTGTTGAACTCGCATATGCATTCGCCACTGGCGAGGGCCATGTACACTGCCATCAAGCTGGCGCGACCGAATGACAAGTTCCAGGAGCCGCTGTATTTGTTCCTGGAGTTGGTGCGAGCGGGAGTGATGCATGGACACCTGTGGTCAGGCCGGGCATTCAGCGGTGGGCCGAGCTTTGGGACTGGTAGGTGCGCTCTCTCAGGAAATGTGTCAGGGTTGAACTGGTCGCAGAGGACGAAAAGTCGTGCATGTTACTGGTGATGCGGGTACTGAGCATCGTACCACTCAACTTCAAGGTAGGCGAGGAGGACGAGACGGTGCATGTCTGACGGTGAAGTTCACAGCCACAGCCCTGGTCAGCGCCGTTGTCACGTGAACTGCTTGTGTTCAACTCGTTTGTGCGATCGTTGACACGGGCCCTGCGCACGCTGCTCGAGGTGACGACGCTGAACATGCTGCTGCGGAACGATGCGCGGCGTGGGCGGGATGACCTGCTGGACATTACGATATCGCTGCCATTCCAGGCAGAGGTGAACACGGGGTTTGGCGTGCTGGCCAAGGTGTATCTGGACACGTTGACGCACCTGAACAACCAGACGCGGGTGCGGGATCCAAACGCGGAGGGAGTGCGGGAGTGCAAGCAGATGGCGCTCGAGATCTGCGAGGAGACTTTCCCCGGTGTCAAGCTGCCCAAGCAAGAGGTCGAGCGGGGGTTCCGGTTCTGGGATGTGGTGGGTTGCATGCGCCGTTGTACGGGCGAGGCTGACATGTTGTGTGTGTGTTGCAGGCGCTGACGGCCATGAGGCAACTTCACTCGGAGGGTGCGGTGCTGCGGGAGCTGATTGACCAGTTTGAGGCGGCGGAGGCGTGGTTGGCCCCGATGCGACCATGACAGGGTCGGGTATTTTTTTTTTTTTTTAATATTTTTTAATATTTTAATTTTCACGATCTGAGATGTGATCTTGATCCTAAAAAAGGAAATCTCTCTCTGGATCTCTTTCTCGCGTGCCACCAAGTATAAAATGCGAATAAGCCAGTTGGCCCACCACCGCCCGTCATGTTCCCTGAGCTCGTCATTGACTGCGGTCTCAAGCACCCCGCCCACCTCGTCGTCTGCGAGCCACACGCCATCCAGATCATCCAGCTCGTAGAAGGCCCGCCACCCCCACCCCGCCCCATCTCCTCCGTCATCCAGTCGTCCTCGGCGGCGTCATCGTGTCCATCCGACTCGGACTCGGACGAAGAGGCGTCCTCGTACTGCTCGTCTATCCTGACCCCGGACGACGCCGACCCCGAGCGCACACCGATACCGTGGACAGACGACACCTACTCTGTCCGCATGAAGCGCGTACACGCCTGGAGAGATGGTTTTGTCAAGGCGACCTGCGACCTGTCCGGTGAGTGTCTGTGTCGATCGCGACATGTGTGCTCTGACCCGGGTACAGAGACACGGACGCCCCTGAAAAGAAAGACGCACCAGACGGACGACGATGCCGTGCGTCGCTCGCTGTTCTGCCTCGCGCGCGCGCTCATCCCCCTCAGGTCTCGCATTCATCAAAACGCTCGCGGATATCCAAACTGCCTGGGCACCCCTGTCCCGCGTGCGACACCCACTTTTCGTCGCCGTCGGGTCTACGAAAGCACGGCCGTGATCCACAAGTGCCCGAGGCATGTCGTGTTGCGGTGGCGTACAATTTCGAGTGATTCATCAGGACTCTTTTTCGCATTGTTGTACGATAACCACGTCTATTCTGCAGTGCACCGCCTGTACACTATCTGATGCTAATTATACCATATTAATGTGCTAGTCGGACACGGAGCTTGCTCATCCCCACGGCGAGGACCCGAGTCATCCTCGAGATCGCCGTGGTGTGAGAGTTGGGTCGACCGATGAACCTGAGCCTGAGAGGATGTACACCGTTTCATTTCCAAGGTCGTTTCAGCCTTTTGACCCTGAGCGTACTACACTTGTTCGCAACCACCATGAAGTCTGGTGACACCGCCTCACCCCTCCCAAAGCGCTTCTTCCGTCTCTTTCTCGTCCTCCTTTTCTCCTTTGGCACCCTCGTATGGCTCTACGTCCACCACCCGGTCGAACCACCCATCGAGCACAGCGCAGAACATGCTTTACCCCCGCTCTACCAAGCCTATCACAGCTACGAACGACACCTCCCACAACACAACCTCTCCTTGCCTTTTCCAGAGGGGCGCGACGCTAAATTTTTTTGGGTGCCTAACCATGTCACCGGTGAGTCCTGCGTGTGTCGTAACAGCACCGCGCCCAACATGTCCAGCCTCGGGTTGGGGAAACTTTATGCAGGAACTCCTCCTCAACGCCCTCCTCGCACACGACTCGAACCGCGCGTGCGTCTCTCCCTCTCCCTCTCTCCCTCTCTCCATCCTCCAGCTCACCCTGGGCAGCTTCGTCTTTGACAATTATACCTGGGCTCGCGATGACCGCGAGTTTTCGGAGTACAACGGCAAGCTGATCCCCGCCCGAATACCCCTTTCAGCGATCATCAGCGGTTCGTCGTGCCTGCACTCACGCTTCCTGATCCTGAGCGCGTTTCAGGTCCTATCATTGGCTCTCCGTTCCACCCTGGGGATCCGACGCCTCGCGCCGTTCACAAGGACTATTATAAGCAAGTGTGCCCGAACCCGGTCATCGTCAACAGCGATCATGTCGTGAGTGAGTCTCTTCGGTTCGACAACAACGTCCCCGCATCCCGCATCTTTGAGCTCTGGCTCGACAAGCTCGACACCATCAACGACCCCTGCGTCGAGATCCAACTGGGCTCTTCACAGCTCTTTGAGATATGGTGCGCCATACCCCCTCTTCGTCTGGCCCACTCATACACACGACGCCACGCAGGCTCTTTGGCTCCTCCCGGATCCTCTCCCTGTGGCCCCGCATCTCCAAGTCCCCGATCCTCCGCCAGTTTTCGTGGTCCCCACTGGTACTCAACGCCTTTTCGCACAATGCACGCCTCTTTGGTGCAAGCACGACCGCATTCCAGTTCCTGCCGTCCTATCTGCGTCCGTCGTCCCCTCCACCAACCCCCATGGAGCTGCACAACGTTGCACCGATACTCCCCGCCCCGAGCGTTGACCCGATCCCTGGCCTGCTCGCGCTGCATATTCGGCGTGGTGACTTTGACGCGCACTGCACCCACCTCGCCAAGTGGAGCTCCGACTTTAATGGTTTCAACAAGTTTGTGTCGCTGCCGGACAAGTTTCGGGTGCCACCTGACGGTGACAATGTGCAACTCTATCTCCAGCGGTGTTTTCCGACGATTGAGCAGATCGTGGCACGGGTGCGCGAGGTGTTGCATGACCAGCGCAAGACGTACGGGCGTAGGCGGGTGCTCGACAAGGTGTATATCATGACCAATGGCGACGCAGAGTGGTTAGGCGAGCTGAAGCAAGCGCTGTACGAGATCAAGAGGTGGACATCGGTGACGAGCAGTCGCGATCTGCAGCTCAGCTGGGAGGCCAAGCCGGTCGCACAAGCCATGGACATGCTCGTTGGCCAGCGTGCACAGGTGTTTATCGGCAACGGGGTACGTCGCTTTTGCATGCTGTTGTCATGCCTAGATGCTCACATGGTTCAGTTTTCGAGTTTGACCTCCAACATTGTCATGTTTCGGATGTTGGGTGAGCTGCCGCCTGAAGATACCCGGTTTTGGTGATGTCGCAACTCTACGAGCGACCCTTGGCTCTCATGGAGTCCGTCGCATGCCCCTGTTTTGGGGTCACGCCCTGACGTACGCGGTGCCCCATGCCTTGCTGCTCACGCTCTATCTTATGCGTGTCCCATCGTGGACGCTTTATTTGATCATTGTATCGTATCTCGTACATAGTGCCTAGCACGCTTTCTGCGACCCTGCAAACGCCCTTGTGTTGGGCCATGATGTGCTTTTGAGGCATCGAATGCAGGCCATAGTCTAATCCTTGCGCTGTGCTCGAGGGAACGTTCCGTTCGAATGTCGATCCAAGTCTACACTATCCATGGCTCGTCTGAGACGGACACTGGGATGTCGAGCGACCGTGTATCGCCGTGTGAGTGTACCTCGGCGTACTCGGTGCGAATTGGAGGGGGCAACAGCCTTCAACGCGACATGGTGTATCCATTTGAATTTACCGACCCGTGCAGGTTCGTCTCCATCGAGCAAGTGTGGTCCGTCGCCGCCAGGGCTGAGAGGTTTGCGGATACTCGGAAACGAATGCTCAAAGCCTGACAATCCGTGTGATTTGAATCCTCAATGATAGATCCTTTGGACATGGATTTCTAGAAATGGTCATCATCAGATACCCTCCATGAGAATCGGATGCTGTCCATACGACAAGTTACGTGGGATCCAAACTGCGTGTGTCCCGTTGATAGGATGGAAACAATCATTCATTGCACACTGGCCATTGGCGGGTATGGTTTGCTAACCGACCTTCATTTCCTGCACGGACACGGCGACCACGTCAGAACAAGTCAAATCATTGGGTTGATTGTGGGATTGACGAGTACCTGACATGTGTCCGTGTGCGAGCGTTGGCATACCAGTTCATGTGGCGTTTCATGCACCCCCTAGCGCACAGGTGTACTTGAAGGTGAGCCCATTGCAGCATTACCCCCACCCAGGTCCCATAGTGCCACCATCAATGAAATCGCTTGTCTTTCGAGAGCGTTGTGCAAAACAATCTTGGTGCTAATCTAGAGGCGGTGTGCTCGCACACGCACACACGCACGTCTCATCATGGTGTCATTTCCGAGGGCCCGTGCCATTCACGATGAAACATACCTGGATGATTTGCTTGTTCCACGGACAGGACTTTCCTGTGAGTCTAAAAGGAAAAAGACCGATTAGGGGTATCTCTGATCATGAGGTGGAACGTTCACATCGCTCTGCCTGGCGACGAACGCACAAAAGACCACGGAGGGTGCAAGACCTTTACCTTTTCACTGGTTTGTGTGTCCATCCATGTGCTCTGCGCACTGACTTGCAAACACCAGCTATCCAACGACCACGATGGTGTCCTCGGCACAAAGGGATCATCGGCTATGTCATTGCCCGAACGGTAGCCGTCGCTCGCATTCCCGAGTGACCCTTTGGGATAGCCAAGACTCTGTGGGCAACACAGAGGTGGTGCATGTCCACGGACAAGGGTATACCCATCCCGACACGAATAGGACGTGCATTTCTTCGAGATCTGGGTAATGACCCGTCCCTCCTCACCCCCGATGGCTCTCCCGAGATGTCATCCGGCCGAGATTCATCGAGTTGTCACCCTCGTCCACTCACCAACCGGAGAAAGGGTTGATTCAGAATTGGGTCTCAACCTTGGCAGACTGCAGCACAACGGTAATGGATCATATCTTTGTCATGACCGGGCTATACCGTGTGAACGCGTGTGTGTCCAATTACTTTAAACGGAAAACCCCTGTCGAGTCTCTCTAATCCTCTTCCTAATCCCCGGTCGCTGCCAGGTATAAAACAAAACGATCTGGATCAGACACACCAACATGAGTTCGAACAAGGGAATCCAAATCTCTCTGCGTCGCAGCAATCAACGGGGTCATGCAGACCACGGATGGTTAAAGACCTTTCATACCTTTACCTTTGCCAAGTTCGCTCCTCCCTCCTCGTCCTCTTTCCGAGACTGACCTTGCACACGATAGCTATCATGACCCGCGTCACGAGTCCTACGGCCCTCTCCGCGTTCTCAACGAAGATCGCGTCGCCACCAACACGGGATTTGGCACACACAGTCACCGGTATTATGAGATATTCTCCTATGTCATTGACGGAGAGCTCGAGCAGTAGGTATCCCCCTCCTTCCTCAGCAGTACCTGTCTGACCCCGTCGGACAGCCAAGACTCCATGGGCAACATAGAGGTGCTGTCCCGGGGCGCACTCCAGATGACGTCCACAGGCACAGGCATCTCCCATTCCGAGAAAGCACACGGAAAACAAGACGTGCATTTCTGCCAGATCTGGGCGACGCCTCGGGATGGCCAACACCGAGGACGACCGGCCTACTTTACGAGGTACGTGTCTGTCCCTCCCCGTGGGCTGCTTCTGCTCGAAAACACTGATCGTGACAAGGCATTTCACGGACGATGAGAAGAAGAACCGGCTTGTGCTGGTGGTCGCACCGGATAACGCTGCTGGGACGTCGCTTCGGAGAGAAGACGACGGACCTGCGCCGATCCGTTCCGAGCTGAGGATGTATGCCTCGTTGATTCATCCCGGGGTCTCGCTCGTCCACGCCCCGGTCAGAAACCAAAAGACGGTGGCCAAGGGATACATTCATCTCATCCAGAAATCGGGGTACAACACAGGACCTGCAAGAGGCGTGACGCTCACAATCGGGTCTCAAGCTGGCGGGCCACGGGTCGAGTTACGGGAAGGAGACGGGGCGTATCTGGCATACGAACCAGGTGCAGAGCTTCGATTGGAGAACAATGACCAGGGAATGGCAGAGGTGCTCTTGTTCGATTTGGAGTAAACAGATTCATTAGCCGTGTCCCCATGTAGTAGTACTATTTTCATCTCACCAACGCTCAGGGTGGTGTATAAAAAAAGGTGTATGCGTCATCGAGACCACCTCTCGCGTGCCAATCAAGGTTTGCAAGTCAACCGGAGCAACCATCCATCCTGACGTGCGAATGTCAAGCTCCGAGGAGCACCTGATCCAATACATTGCACGGCCCAGCCATGCGAAAATGTGGGTAAATCCATTCGTTTACCGATTACTAGTCACTCGGACCGCCTCCTTGCATATTCCCGCAGTGCGGTGTGAATTCCTGTGCGAATACGTCTAAGACCTCGTTGACTTGTGATAAAGTAAAACGTACTGGTGTCATCATATCACAGAGCCACCGTCGTGCCACTAGTACATACTACCGAGCGTGGAATCAACCACAACACGATCCAAACACCATTGGTCCGATGGCACACGTGCAGTGGACTCCAGATCGTATGGACCTGTGGACACCGTGAAAGGTCTCAAACCGAGAAGTGACCGAGGAATACGCATTAGGCCACCCAATGTCCTCGATTGATCGCGAATATGCAAACCTTGTGCATTGTGCATCGCATTTAGGTGATCACATATCACCATCTTTGGAACTGCAGGCAAGAGAGCCCCGTCAAGTGTCCCTTGCGCGTAACAGCGTGTGAGTCTCTCATGCTGATATAACTCTTTCAAGTTAATCTCCTGATGAGATGTGGCGGGAGGCATCACATTGATCCCCGGCTGGGTGGGAAGATATTGCAGCGGGGCAATACAGCAACAAAGAATCAGCGGTGATCTCTGGGGACTGGGGAAATTTACCATGTACCTGAAAATCACATTCCAAGCCCAGATACATGCAGGGTGCATTTGATACGAACGCCAGTGATGGTTGCGTGCGACGTTTTTTCGCACAACATGCGTCAGCTGATCACTCCGCAGTCTCTGCCACATAACCCAGGTATGTGATGAGTTCCAGGGACTGAATGAGGCGCAGAATCGAATAGCAGGGTAAATTCACCGTCCGGCATCTTGAATACACGGAGAACCACAGGGTTGCATGTATAAATAATGTCGAACGTGCGACCACAGCATACGTTGACGGGATTGAGCCATGACTGAACATCGGTTCGTCAACGTATCGCCGAGAACGAGCTTACGAGGAGCCAACCATAAAGTTCGTGACATGATAGAGTTGGTGCAAGGAACATGGCGTGGTCCGCAGCAGAACCGACATGATTTGGTTGGTATGGCACGGCGCTGTAAATTCACCGCCCACAACAATCAGCTATCGATTTACGGACTAACTCAATGCCAAACTTTGGGCCCTTTGGGGAGCAAGCGGTGATGATCGGCGGTAGACAGGTTGGCGCAGCGTGGACAATGGCTTTCTCCATCCGGTCCACGTGTTCCCGACCCAAGTTCCCAAGCTTGTCCGCTTTCGTAATTATTGCCTGTAATGTGAACCTTGTTCCCCCAGACCGTTGAACCTGGGCGTCCAACTCGGCTAGCATGGCCTCATCGGTGGTTCGTATCCCATGAGGCCCAGAAAATAATATGTATATCCGCCGGAGTCTTGAGTGCCGGATCAAACAAGGGTCTAAGTATGTTGATATGTATCACTCACTCTTCGCGTGTCGTTATATAGTGATTAAACACAGCGCCCCATTCCGAGCGCCCACGTGAACCGTATCCAGGGGAGTCGACAACGACCAGTTTACCAGGGTGGGAGCCAACGCTGAAGAAGTTCAGAGCTTGGGTGCAACCCTGCAAATCTATTGTGAACTCCGATATAAAAGTGGGAAAATCAACTAACCGCCTTCTTGCTTGTAAAAAGTAGGTCTTTGCGTCCGAGAACAGCATTGAGCAACGACGATTTCCCTACATTTGCTCTGCCTGATACAGGTCAATCAATCTTACGGGTACCTTAGATTCTGCCTGCATACCAGTCACAATCACCTTGTTAACTAGGAAGTAAGATAGTTGCATGAGAAAACATCTCGACTCACTTCTGGCAGTCGATGGAGCCGAGGAAACGAATTTACATCCGTTGCAGAGCCTAGGAACTCAGCAGAGCCCGAGGTTTGAAACACGGCCTTTGAACCTGTAGAACCTTTCCTAGAGAATGAGCGAGTGTGGTTTTTTATACACAACACTTGGGGGGAGGACAACCGTCTTGACATGGCCGAGGTTCATGCTAGCTGAAGGCTGTTTGGCTTTGTTATTTCCCAAAGCCTTTACCAAACATGTACAAACTCGTCCGATCTTCTGACAATGGATCCGCTGGCTGGTATGGATGAATCAACCACGGACGAAGACAACGCATCACAGACCACAGAGGATGACCCTCAAGTCCCAGATAATGCAGTCCAAGTCCCCGTCCCACCACCACCGGTACCAGTACAGCCGTCCGCTCAAGTCGTGCAACCACCTCCTCATCGCGAACGGCCAAATTATCAGCTTCGGCATACTCTTCGAGGACACACACAGTCCATCTCAGCTGTCAAATTCAGCCCTGATGGGACACTTCTCGCGTCTTGTGGCAAGTGTCATTGCCCACTCGTTGTCCTCCCCTTTAAGCGGTTACACAGCTGCTGATAATTCAATCAAAATATGGTCCCCGTTCACCGGCGAACTGATTCGAAACCTCAACGGTCATTCCAAGGGGCTTTCCGACATTGCATGGTCCACAAATGGTATGTACCTGGCCTCCGCATCGGACGACACGACGGTACGGATATGGAACGTAGACACCGTGCGTCCGTCCTCCCCCTAAATGCCATCATCTTCTGGACACGGTGAAAGCTAGGGCTTGACCACGAAACACCTGCGGGGTCACACCAGCTTTGTGTTTTGCGTCAACTATAGCATGGCGTCTGACCTGCTCGTGTCTGGAGGGTGCGACGGCGACGTTCGGATCTGGAATGTTGCGCGAGGTCCGTCATCCAGATTGTTTTTACCGTGACTACTCACCCTATCCTGCTTAGGCAAGTGTACAAAGACGTTGAACGGCCACATGGACTATGTGACCGCTGTCCATTTCAACCGAGATGCGACTCTTATCGTCTCCTGTGCGCTTGATGGATTGATGTGAGATGTGTCTACCCGTCCATCCACAGTCGCCTGACATGTTCTGCAGTCGTATCTGGAATACTACCACAGGCAAGTGTCTCAAGACACTAACCGAAGGAAATGAAACAATATGGTAGTTAGATCTCCTTGCCACCTCGACTCCGTTCACTCAACCTGTACTAGTCAGCACGTACAATTCTCACCCAATTCAAAATACATTTTGTCAACAGCGCACGATAGTGCAATTCGCTTGTGGGATTATCACACTTCCCGATGTTTAAAAACATACATGGGTCACAAGAATGAAAAGTACTGTATCGCCGCTTGCTTCAGTGTTACGGGGGGGAAATGGATCGTGTCCGGAAGCGAAGACAACAAGGTGTATATTTGGGATTTGCAGAGTCGTGAAGTTGCACAAACTTTGGAAGCCCATTCTGGTACGCTGTTCGTCTCGGAAATCTCTGAGCTGCATTCATGAGAACCCCCAGGTGTTGTTGTCGCCGTAGCTGTAGGATGTGTCTTTCATTCTGATAGAGTGCAATCTGATCAATGTTCTCCCAGACTCATCCTCATCAAAACATCATCGCGTCTGGTTCAATAGAGCCAGACCTTGCCATCCGAATATGGTCGGACCGTGGCCCTTCTGTTTAACACATCTCCTGTGGGTTTAAAAATCCTGTACCAGTATAACGTTTTGTTTTGTAAAGCTATAGTTCTCCGTGTTACCCGGTCGGTACACATATAGACGGATGTAGTAAAAGTACAGGAAAATTTGGCGACCCTGGTCGTCGTCCCGTCTTTCACACGGGCTTGGCGTTGAGAAGATCTTGGTCCAAGTTAGAAAGGCACCATTCCATGCGTGCTAAAGATGCTCACCCTTTGCAACTTCCTTATCTGCATCTGTGAGTCCGGGATCATGGGCTTCCAAGAAAGCATCGACTTCGTCCATGACTTGGTCATCATCTTCTCCATGGACCATTTCCAGGTCACTATCATCGTCGTCATCCCCCGCATCATCAATGGCAAACGGTGTTCTTTCCATAAACGCTGCGTTGACGGCCTTGAGGTGTGGCATGGGCGAAAATGCAGATAACAATCCTTGTTCAGAACCACCTTCCTGAGCAGCCGAGGCGTCAATAGTGAGCGTAGACGATGAACCGTGGGGTGTCTTCAGGGCGCCCGAGCCATTCGAGGCAATCGTGGACGTCGGCGCGGGTGAGATGAGCGACTCGCGTGCCTTGGGCTCTTCCAATTTGGTGTAACGCCCAATGGTGGGCCGGTAAATGACCTGGTGTTTACCAATCGTTTTTCCAAGCTCGTCGCTGAGTTTATGGAATATCTTCTTGTTATCTTGTGTTGCGATGTTGGACCAGAGGTCTTCTAAGAAGCCTCCGCTAGAAGTGGGTAGCTCTAGGTCTGGTACCGGCTCTAGCTTGAACGACGCTGACACGTCAGTTTCGAAGAACGATTCCAGTATTTCATCAGCCAGGACGACCATTCGGAAGCTGTTCAATTATGTCAACAAGGTCCATCCGGGTCCATTATACTGTGCCGCACGTTGCAAGATTAAGATATGGTTGATTGTGTCCTATTTTCTGGGGCTCGGTTTTCCCAGTCTCACTGTTTGTCTCTTGTGGCAGGAGGGTATCACCGTACTCGAAAGCATTCGTCATGAAACGGCTGACGGCCCCTAAATAGGCATCGCCGATTTCATGACGGAAAATGAACTATAGAGACCGCAGTTAGATGATGACAGGCCATGCAATTTGACTTACCAAGAAAGATTCTGAAAGTGTTAAAACCTCATCTTTTGTCAGATATCCGTCCTTGTTCTTATCGTGCAGGTTAAAGAACCACTCTATGCTTTCCATCAGATCGTTAAACATTGCCCCGTCTAACCCAGAAACTAGGTCCTGATGCTCGAGTAAGCACACAAACGGCAACTCAGCCGCGGAAACCCACCTGAAATGATAAAGACCCCTTACAAGATGTATCCCAGAAGTAGAAAAGCCTGTCAATGAACTCGTGCTCTGCAACTTCACGATCAACGCGTTGCTAATCTAAGATTAGAATGGGCCAGGAACCACCGCAATGACGAATTGCTCACCTGAAAACCGTTGATCACGATCTTCTCGTCCCGCGCCCAAGTCAAGATTTCACTCAGGAACACCCTGAAAGTCTTCAGCCCGATTCGCGTCTCGGGTCTTTCCTGCATGCTATCGGTGCTGACAAGCAGCGAGGGTGGCGGGGCAACGGTTGGTGGTGGCGGCTCCATACACATCCCTTTGTAAAGGGCATCGTAGATAAAGCCTACTTGCTCCTTTGTGAACCTTGCAAGCGTTCTCAAATTCCGGATGGCAGCCCGTCTTGAGAAGTTCTCGATGCTATTGACGATTTCGTTTCGGTATTTGCGCCGCTCCGAGAGTATTGCATCATCGGTAATCACGGCAAACTCGCGGAAGGAGACTAGAAGGAGCTCCTGGAAACGAGTGATAGCACGTGCCCTCGGATCTGGTGAATCTGGGTGTGCCGACTCTCCGAGAGACGCGAAATACTCTCTCATCAGACTACGGGGGAATAAGGACGGTTACAACCAGTACACAGCGTAACAGACTTACTTCAAAAACCCACCATCATCTTGAATTTGCAACAGTTTTTCCCCGTTAATCTTGAGGATCGCTACAAAATAAAATAAGAGGTGGTCTCATCGGGATAAAGCACACCGACCAAGTCTATACAAGAGTTAGAATAGATTGCATTGTACAGCGGGAGAACTCATACCCAACTTGAAACAGCACTTTTGGACCCATGCAAAAGAAACAATCGACTATCCGAAAAGCGAATACCATCGGCATGCTGTTGATGTATCTTATAGAGAAGAGTGAACTGAGGGACCGAAACGAGTATACGCAAAGCCATACTGACAGACTCAGGAACCATGGTAAGGACGCCACCGACAGTTGCACATCAACGGCCAGAAAGTGATCGTGTATCATGGGGAGACACCGGGTGACCAGTGACTCGAAAACTCTCTGGTCGAGGAGTGTCCCATGCATAGTTGGGCTAGTACATCGATCAGTTTCGCGTGGGGCATAGCTGGTTGCAGGCGCACCTGTAATAACCAGGTAAAAGGCGATCACACAATACTTCAAGGAGCCAGAAAGCCTGTTCTTCTGACATATAACTGAAATCCGTTGATGAACAACACGAGAGGACGTAGGACACGTTACATACATGAGAATCGCTGCCGCAAGGATGTTCATTGCCTAGATAAACATATATTGCACAGGGCGCTGGCACAAGGGATATGAACTTACCTGGCAGTACCCTACTTCGGGGTTTTTAAACGAGTAAGCCTGTAAAACCCGTCGAAGAGCACCGATTCCCTCCTCCGACTGATACCCAGCATATTCGGGAAGACTACGGTGTAAATCTTTTTCGATGTCTTCGAAGCTGGTACTATGCTTGCCCTTGATATCCTCGACTAACATCTCGTACAAACCTGGATTCGTATATCGCAGATAGAGTGAACCAGACAGGGTCTCCCAAATTTCGCCACGGAGTCGATTAGGTAGCCCGACTTGAACAAGACGCGTGCATTGGGGGTATCTCAATAGAGTCAAGTTTCGACCATGTGCTATCACAAGTGTTATCATCGGAATGGATCGAAAAAAGTCACGTACTCTGTAGATAAGTAGTCCAAAGTTTGATTTTTGAGGCTTCCCGTAATCTAGATGTTGTTAGGGAATGAATGGCACGTGAAGGGAAAACCTCACTTTTTCGGATCACCCGGAAACCTGAACCTTAGCCCGAGGCCGCCGTGGAACTCAGCTTCCGGAACTGGTGATCCTTCCTTTGTCTCTGCGATCAGACTACCGTCTTCTCGTTCATGGTCGGCCACTGAAGATGTTGTCGATATGAGAGCTTCAGAATAACAGGTCTTCACGAATCCTTTCACGACTTTCATCTGACCGCGTTGAAGCTCTGCTTTCAATGACTCGCGCAGGAGAGCACAGAACGCATCGGCTGTTGGCCGCAGTGAAGTCAGTTGGACGATCTGCGAGAGTTGTCAGTTTATCGCGTGAACATTGAGTATAACCCACGATCTTCATCCCATGCCAACTCAATAAACTAAGGGCATAAACTCCAGCTCGAGCATTGAGGCGCTCTACACGTCGTATAGTCGACAGGGGTAGGGTAAACCGGACTGACTTGCGATCTAGTGAGGAGAATCCGAGATACGGTGGGATGAGATGTAGTTTTCCTGCCTAGTGGACGGGTACTATTCGCTCACTGCCTCCAAAGTAGTGAATGCCAACGAACTCACATATGCATCCTCGAAACCCTGTTCGCCGAGAGTAAGCACTGCATTGATGTCCATCCTTTCGACCTCCGAGGCATTCTGCTTATCGACATCTTTCAAAGAGGATGTGGCTTGGAATTCAGGAATGGAGAAGAAAAGATGAAGTAGCTGCTCCTTTGAGGGCTCCTTGAAATTCCGCAGTTGGGTTGATATCGTTGACATGTCCACGTCTACGTGGCCTTAACCTCCACCCTTTGTGGCGACTGTAGGTGTTGAAACCTTGCGAAGAAATAGCTACTTCAAGCTAGTTCTAACGTGTAGACAGCCAAACGTTCGAGAAGTGAAACTGGGGTAGAGTTTGGTTGAGGGGCGACCCTAAATTATTGATATTCTAAATAGGTAATAGCTCTATAGTATCGTAGTGTACGGCCCAGTGTGTGTATCCTTAGTACGTTTCGCTACCAGAACCGATTGTTTTCTGGTGGTAGACCATCCACGGTACGAAGCATGACTATATTTGAAGAAAGGCTAGACCACTGTTCAACGGTGTGAATGGTTAGCTCGCTCTGTGAAGTCTGTACACGACACTCACCCCGTTACCTATAAATGTTTGTGCTCGCTGAGCCACCAACATATCAACTGCCTGCGAAACGAATTTCTGCTCCCAGGTTAGGCTCAGATCTCGATTACTGCCAATGTGTTTCCATCCTCCAAGATCAAGCAAGGCCTCCTTGAGGTGTGTAACCCACGAATTGGGACCATTCGTCATGATATAGATATATTCAAGGGCACTTTGCGACTCCTCCCGCACTTTCCTGACCTTGTCGACGATCTGCTCAGTGTTGGGATAGCAGTGGTCCATGTAGGCTTTGTGATTCTCTGGAGAAAGTCGAGGATCAGAATGGACCTGGTCATACTTGTCAGGCAGCTCTGGAAAGGAGTTGAATGCATTCCAGTCTAAGTTGCAGCTGGCAAGATATTTGCAGTGCCCAGCAAAGTCGCCCCTTCGTACATGGATTACAAGTAAGCCAGTAATCGTGCTATTGGTTCCAGAATCGTGTCCTTTTGACCAGCACGAGGAAGGCGGGAAAATAACATCACGGTTTGCTTCGAAAGCGTCATGGATTAGGGATGACCACCCCCAGTGCTTCAACACAGGCAAGTTGGACATGTACGGCCAAATACTCAGAAGGCGATCTTTCTCAGAGTACACTCTGTAAGAACGCAATCATTGCACCGCCAAGGTATATATGTTCCTGAGCACATACAGGACATTAAATATTTGCTTGTCCGGGGACGTTTCTTTAAACTGGAGACAGGGGTCTTCAATTGACGTTATCTTCTCCACCCATTTGTCGATGACGGTTTTGACTGTGTCCGAGTCACCCCAGCCACCAACGTCAGATAATTGCAAGATGGTTGGGTTTGGGCAAACCCTCTGGAAGAAATCCTTGTGCACAGCTTGGGGCGTGTTGTCGCCTGGTGGTAGCATCCCACCAGCGAGGGGCCCTTGGAGGTTCGAATGAATATAACACTCATGATGCACAAGACAAAAGGTTTCTTTACCGTTGACAAGCGCAGTCAGGGGAATGCGAGACGGAATGAGTCTCCCGTTATAATATGAGTATTGTGTGCTGTCAGTGGCCCAAGTATAGTCATCAAAGACAAAGCTAGGACCAGTGTCAGGTGTGGGTCTTCCTGGTTCGTGGACCACTTACGAGCGATTAGATGCGTATGCTAGGACGTAGCTCAGGATATAGTCTTGCATGATATTTCCCCATCCTACTTCTATGTTGGTAATTAGTGAAGTGCAATGAGGTCCGTTGTGTGACATACCGGATGGATGATTGGGTGACCACAAATACTTGACATCGGAATGCTCGTAGACTTGGTAGTGCGGGAGCTCCATTTCTAACTTGCGATGATGTGGATACAGTGGGGGGTAACGACCATACAGCAATAGTGAATGTATGAGGCTGCGATTGAAGGGGAAAGCCACAAGGATCAAGATCGCCATCGCAAGAAGTAATGTGACCCGGAAAGCGTAACGAAGGAAGAAGAGAGCCATTCTATAACGGCTACGCCCCGTCAGAACGAATTCAAGTCAAACGCATCACTGAATAGGCCCTTTATACTAGGGCAGAAGGCGGCTGGATGAAGGGCTGACATGAAACGCGGCGTGATAAACGGTGGAGTCGCTGTCTGACATGGCTGACATCGGCAGATCTGCAATAACGTCAGACCTGCGGATTATAACCAAAACTAGGACAAGGAGCATTTCTACCTCGCACAGGATTCAAGATGGATTGCGTGCAGCCATCGGTCGCCCGCTTGGCTGTACATTCGCCGACGGTGCGTGTTCGTCATCGCTCACAACGCCCACGAGATCCTCACCCCGAGCTGCCTGTTCGCACTGTCATCGGTGTCTAGCTGTCATACCTGTCTCTCGCTGCCCCCACGAGCCTCTCCCCACTTCATTGTCATCCAGAAAGTCGCGCAAACCACTACCTCCTATCCTCGCATGCTGACGCCTCTCTCGGTCCTTCCTCTGGTGCTTGTTGCGATGCAACTTATGGTAGATAACGAGGTTCCCGAGGGCGGGAAGGCGCGGGTCTGTTGGGGTTCTCTTCTCTGGATCAAGGGAAAATATTGATACGGGTGGCTCCGTGTGTTCCGTGCGTACACGGCGTCCGTCTTCGCCGATGGCTGAGAGGCGGTAGGTCCCCCCGATTCGTGATTAAAGACCTGGCGAAGAACTTGTAGCCGATGGGTATAGGAAGCAGTCCGGCGGTAGAGACACTGCTGCGCAGACGCAGGCAGAAGTCGAAGTAGAGGCGGAGCGACTCGCAGCCTGTGACGAGGTAGGTCACCGAGTTGTGTACGTCGAGGATGATAAGATGTTGGTGAAGTTGAACGACACCAGCTAGTTCTGGCGGGAGTAGCGGCCAAAGCTTTTGGACTGGAATAGTCGTTGCTGTCTATCCTGCCTGCCCAACCGCAGCTCCTTATAAATGTGTGCGGACCGTCCTCAGGAGGTTTACTGCTTCATCACAACAATTGCAAAATTATAATAATCCCCAACAGACGAGATGGATGTATATTATGTCCAGCACAAACCATATAGGAATATTGTGGGTGAGAACATATTATAGAAGAATATACTTACTGCAACT
>JBBPUD010000164.1:0-46425 GCA_038094475.1 Phylloporus aff. rhodophaeus | reverse complement strand
ATGACGAGGGAGTGAAAAACAGCGTCTTAAAAGAAATCGAAGGCGAATAATCAACGGGAGAAACGACGACACTAAGCAGCGGGATCTTTCGTCGGAAAATGCCGACATGAGTTTTCGCATGAAGCAATCCCTAAGCTACGGGATCTTCCGTCGGGATTAGCCGACGAGAGTTTGCAACCATAAACCTGTCCCCTTCGGGTCCAGGAATAACTGCCGCTTGTTCAAATCAAGAAATACGCCGTTAGACTACCATCTCAGTCGAGAAGCAGCATTAATGGTACGGCGAAGTCAATAACCACGCTCTGGTCCGTCTTGCCCATACCCACGCACTGCTCTTAAATCGTACTCGTGGTCAGGGGCGTCCGCTCCCGGTCCTGATCGAACTCTGAAGAGATGTGTGGCGTGTACCGTCCAGATAATCTAATGACGCACAACTGAGCCAAAAATAAACTAGAGGGAAATACTCACGTCTTTACTTGTGTGCACATCATCCACCCTTAGCCCATGTCCCGCTCTTTTTCGAGCAGCGGTCAACATACACAGACGTCGATGGCCTGTCTGATCCAACGATGGGGCCTAGTACCGTCAATGATTGATATTGGACATGGAACCAACCACGGCCCCGTGTACGGCCGAGAGATCGCCCTTGTTGAAGTGTTACTTGGCAACATTAGTCGTGTTGAGCATACTCATATCCGAGTTCGCCGTTGTACATCATCAGGTAGCAGTAATCTGTTACTTTGATGAGTCGAACGTGGCCTTCGACCGCCGCCCAAAAATGGAAATCTTTTCGCATCGGGAGTTTAAGAAGTCATAGTACTGGCACTCATCGCGGTTGCCGTGGATTTCACGCTTGGCGCTCCTGAACAGCTCTCTCTCAAGGTTTACCACTCGTCTGAACCTGCTGCTTTGGTAACGGATGTACGTCCATTCTGCATGGCTTTCAGAGTCGAGCTCGTTTTCGTCACCATGGCGAATGCATACTAGTATTTATTCTTAGTCGGAATCGCTTACAGGACATAAACGGGCGCATCTACTAGTGGCGCAAGCCTTTGATCGGTGGCATTATTTGAGACTGGTCTCTCAGTAACAGATGCCGTTCGAGGTGATATATTTCCGTAACACGTATATTTTCGTCGCGATCAAGTCCACACCCAAATTGTCGTTCTGTTAAGGGATGACGGTATGGGTGTCCCCGCATTATAGAGCATGGTTCCGTTACATCCCTAAGGGCGTCACACTTCACATGCCGTTGAGTTGCTCCTCCACAGCATGATGTACGTAACGTATCAATCATCTTCTTGATCGGAGCGTCACTAATAATCAAGCTAGACTCCACCACCTTCAGCACAACAAAGACAAGAGTATGGACAATGTGGAACTGTGATGTTGAAGACAAGGGATGAATTGGTGTGCCAATGCGATCAACGAGCGGGACGCCAGCATCACAAGAAGGTGAAACGGGTGGACATGGGAAAGGATACTGACTGACGGCATCGCAATATCGCCGATCGGAATATACCCCATCGCACACAACTCTATCCTCCGAGGAGTTAGATCCATGACGCACAAACATGGTTCAGAAAAGAAGAAAAAATGAGCAAAAGGTTCATCTCCGTTCGACCCCTCGTAACACAACATACGGGGTAGAACAACCAGGAACTCATTGTAAGCGCGAGTTTTCCTTTCCCACAGAGGTGCATTGCAGTCAAGAGGGCAAGTTATACACGCACCCATCCTAATATAGCCCCTGTATTAGTATGATCGTGGCTTGCGCCCGTCTAGTTAATTCGATATCTGTGTAGGTGTGGAAAATATAGTGTGGTACTTGATATGGATTTGGTTGTACCTTTGAGCGGTCAGGTCCTGTGAGACAACCATCCCTCTTCTACGCCTCGGGAGTCGGGAGTCCACTGTGGCGAACAAGGAACCGATCATCAGTCCAAATATGGTAACTTAAGAAGAATCATCTCTCAATGGGCCAGTGACCACTGCTACCAGTGTAGAAATCCTGGACAACTAACTGAACACTCTTCCACCATCCAAGTATTTTTGCAGCGAATGATTGGTCAATTTCGAGCCTATCATTGGACTCCGGCTGCACAAACGAAACCAGAAATACATTTGTGATATTGCTAAATGACAGCCGTACCATTTTCAAGTATATATTGATTTCTCGTTGGCCAAACTAGTTCTTGGACCGACTCGGCGACATAGAACTAGTGCTTGAATATATGACCGCTCCAACTCAAGGCCTCAAAGGTACAACCAAATCCATATCAAGTACCACACTATATTTTCCACACCTACACAGATATCGAATTAACTAGACGGGCGCAAGCCACGATCATACTAATACAACCTCTCCTCTTTCGCAATCCCCTGACAAATTCAGGCCTTGGGATGAATGAAAATTAGTAGGGCCAGGATGTTCGACAACACGAAACGCACCGATTTGAGGAACGCATCCGCGATGACAGTGATGTTGCCCGTGCCCAAAGGTCCACTGCTGGTCTGGTTGAACCCGCTGATGGCAACAATATAATCCGGGTTCACGGGGCCATTGGTCTTGACCTGATTGGTCCCGATACCCCAGGGGCAGTCAAAGTAGATCTCTGCAATCTTCACATTGGTGGCATCGATCACGAGATCAAATGAACCCTCCGTGCCGGAGGAAGCGTTCGAACGACCGGAGGTACCGAATGTGAAGTCCTTCTTGGGATCGATCACGGTCCCACCGGGGCAACCGACCTCCTCGTACGGGTGATCTGGGTAGATGCTTCGTCAGTGGAAGTAACCGGAGTGAGGTCCAGAATCTCACAGATATCGTAGCATTTCCCCCATGCGAGGGTAAAATTGGCGATGCGGATGGCTACGTCTAGCCTGTTCCTGACAGTAGGCTGGAACCACTGAGCTTCTCCCATGATGTAGCAAGTGTTCGAACTTCGAAGATATGAGACTTGAACCTGGGCAGCTCTGACCCGTCTGCAGACCCCTTATATACTTGTTTTGCAGGACCTGGGAACTGCACAAGAATGGTGTCAGGAGTGTGCGGACTCCCTTTGTAAACTTAGTGGCATTTCTGTGGGAAGTGGGGGAACGGAGATGAACTTATTGTGCTCCCGGACCACGCTCATGGTATGGGTGGCCAAACTTGTGGGGGAATCGAATGTACGAGGAACCATTTTCTGATCGGTGACACAGATTCAGTAATCAGTTATCCGCGCCCATGTTCCACCTATTATTACCTTCTTCCAATCACGTCATATTTGGTTTTATGCGCCGCACGTTGTCCATTATTACGGCTATGGCTGGCCCAATACAACATAGGTCGGTCTAGGAGATGAATGGATGGGAATGTCTACAACTGGGTCGCCTGATTCTTTCCACAGAACGTGGTCCTGACGAAATTACTGACGTACACCGATACGTCAGAACGAGCTAAATCAGCCACAGGCCACAACCTGTTTCGTTTTATTCGGTCTTACACTCACTTTTCAAGCAACGCATTGCCATAAAGGTATTCAGCCTGGGACGATGAGAGTCATGAGACGCTGTCCTTGCGTGCAGGGATGTTAAGGCGGCTAGGTTACATAACGTACAGACAATTCGCATAGTAAATATATCAAGCCCTCTGGGCATACCTGGACCCTCGTCGCCTGGACAGTCCTAGCCCGACAAACCAGCAAATATAGCGGCCGGGTGCCTTCGTGAATTTAAACTTCCTGGGCTGAGAGAGACGCCAAGTAACCTCAGGTTTTGACACCGGAAACTCTCGTGTCGCAAACTACACTTCATTGGGTAAGCGCTTACGTACTTCACCCTGTCCCCACTTAAGGCCCATCAGAACTTCAGAAGTCGCAGCGGCCATCTATCAGAAGTCACGGCCAGACCATCATCAGAACATTACTTGGCAGAGAATATACTGCATAACTCACCTTCATCACTCGCAATATGATTCATGGAGAGTCTGCACTCGTGGTCGTTTTGAGACCAACGGATGGCCGACTACTATAGTATACACATGAAATCAAATTGACGGCAATCGTCGAGAGATTGATAAATTCGGGGAGATCAAGGGTGGTACAGACCAACGTAATGGTTGACAAAATGAATCTTGACCTCACCAACATTTTCTTCGACGTCGTTGAACGTCTCGCGCGCATCGGGGACGGCTGTCTCCTCATATGCACGCAATAACCTGTTTTATGTATCGATCGTGGACACAAGAACGGAGCACCCCCCCCACTTTTCAATAGCATCCAAGGAGGTACCGAACGGACTTAAGCGGCCTGCTGAGCGGCAATATTCTCTTTGAATGCTCGTCTTCGTTCACTGCTTCTGAGCCTGCTTCGCATGGTGTCTGCTGCAGCGGTGCAACTTGCCGTACATCAGACCGGAAACCAGTGCGTGTTGTCCTTTGATGAAGGGGTTTGGGGGGTCCTCTCTCGCTGGCCCGAACCATGTACCCTTAAAGATAAGCCCATTTCCTCTCATACCCTGCCTACACGTCCACGACGTTGAATAAACAGGACGATACTCTTCCTCTTCCACCACCCTTCGAGCTTCAGGCTTGGCCGAAATCAGTGAAGGCTACTCAGAGAGACATGTAACATACCAACGCGACAATGCACCGGAGATGATGGTGATAGTTCCCGTGCCCAAGGGTCCGCTGCTGTCTGGTCGATCACTGGTTTTGTCGATCAAGAGATCAAAACCGCCCTCCGTGCCAGCATGCGCGGCCAAAGGTGCCAAGTAAGCCAGTCCTTCTTGGGATCAATCACAGTCCCATCGAGGAGATTGTCCTCATACGGATGATTCAGGGGGATGCTTCGTCACTACAGGGAAGTAAGGCAAAGTATAAATGCTTACAGATATAATAACATTTTCCCCGTGCGAGGGTGAAGTCAGACGCGTATGGCTACTCCGAGCTTGTCCCTGATGGTATGCTAAAGCTATCGAGCTTCTCCCGTAGTGTAGCAAGCGTTCGAACTGAGTGTCTCAGACCTGTTCACAGCACCTATATAGTTTTGTGAGGCCGGGCACTACACTTACCGTGAAAGAGCAGCGTGAATGAGCGCACACAAATCACCATCGTGGTTGCAGTAGCACGGCTCTGTGAAGGGAAATCTCATACTTACGGTGAGTCCCCTGTTCCTCCATGCCCGGCTTCATGTTGAGAAGGGGGTGGAGCGGAGATGAACACACTTTCGTTCCTTTCCTGAACCACCTTCGCCGTGAGACTTGAGTTACTTGACTAGTGAGCAAACCAAATTGTTCGTTGGGCCGTTTCTGATCGGCGACGTTGCGACGTTGCGATCCTGTGATCGTCCTTGACGACCTTTGAATACAGCCGTCCTGTGCATTCGTCTTCTCTGGCACGAGCGGGGAGTACTCGATGTCACAAGGATCACAGGATGACGTGTCTTCAATACCTTCATTTCACTTTCTATTCGTGTGGGGGTCACGGCACTCGCTGTGGAGCATGTGGACCGATGAGTCGACGGCCCAAATGGAGCCAACCTAGACTAGAACTTAGGAATTTCTTTAACTTAACTGTCTTCTGGTCAGAGAAGACTACTGTGGTGAGATTGCTACCGTACATCAACAGCGGAAATAAATCACCTCGAACGAAGTCTGAGAATTCAGTTGGCTGAGTACCAAAAAATCGATATGGATGACACTGACTGCTCCTTTTTATCTTGTGGATATTTTTGTATCCCCTTTAACGTCGCCGCTCCATGAAAACTCCCGGTGATCTGAGATGTAAATTTCAAGGTGATAACACTCGCCATTTTTGGTTACAGTCGATTCTTGTGAGACAACTCAGCGCCATCATTCACCCATTTGGCGGGAACCTGCTCGCACAAGTCGAACCTGAATGTAAGGTATCAACGTGATGCACATCACTTATACGCTGAGTGAAAAGAGTGGCGAGGCGGCTAGCAACTCCAAAGGTAGAGATTACGGAAGTCTGGAACTGTTCAGACAACATCCGTGGGAAATGATGGTGATGCTACGTCGTTTTGTGGGAGCTTCGGGGGTGGGAGAACGGGGATCAGTATTCTGTGCCCTTGGACATATATCACAATGGGTACCCTGGAGGTCTGGGCGGCCAACTAAATCCGCACGTGTGCCTTCACTAGAACATCGATGCTTTGAACCCAGGGAAGGCAACCCCGCTTTTCGAGAAGAGGGTGTACTTATCGCGGTGTTAGAATGGTACTAGTTCGTCTATGGAACAACGGAGCATAATGCGTCGTGGGCGGTGAATTTAGGACTGTCATCCCCAGTCTAAACAAGATGAAGCTTTGGAGAATGTTAATGAGCTCCTGTAGGCTTGCAAGATGCATTATAACAGTGACCATGTCACGTGAACAAATATTCAAGACACCGCCATTCTGAGGCATTCCCTCCTTATTCCATTCTTTCGTCTTCCTCTCCCCCACTCTAGTACAGCTGCACAACGTACGTAGGAAAATGACATGCAACAGAGTCACCGAATGCGTTAAATACGACCACACATCAAGCATTCCCAATCGTCGAGAGGCGCAGGGTGTACCCCATTTATATATGTACCATTAAGTGAATGATGAAGAAAGAGGTCGTTAACAACAAATAGAAAAGAGACCAAGACAACAGATGTTGATTTTTTGTCCGCTTGAATAATCATTTCTAGCCCAAATGTCGGATGACAGAAGCGCGAGAGGAATGCGGAGACGATCCTACGATAATCAAGCAGTAACCGAGACAGCTGGCTTTGTCTCATTCTTCTTCCCGGACGACGCCGCCGCTTCTGCGTCCTGGACAGCCTTCTTCGTAGCCTCGAGCTCCTTGATTTGTTTCTCTAGTTTCTCCTTCACATTGTCTGCCATGCCTGCGCCTTTATTCGGGACATTAAATGTCATACTCCGATGCACGCTGCCACCCATGGTCCCTGTCTCGGGTGTTGGCACACTGACCAGTGGCCCATTAGTGGATAAACCGCGATGGAACGACGTGGGCAGCACGCGGCCTTCTGGGTGTTGGAATGGACATGCAGCACGGGTACATGCTGCACCAAAACGACATTGTTGGTTGAAGTGAGAATTAGTTGGTCGTATGGGGTGAGAAAATGTACAGTTAGAGCGGGTGCAGGATGCGCCGAAGCGACAGGGTATGGCATTGGAAGGTGTACTGTTGTACACTGGCACAACATGAGGGTGAGGAAGCGTTGGAGGTGGTTTTTGGAGCTCAGCACCTACGGGAACTAAGTAAGTTAATCACCGGGAGAAACGCTAATGCCTACCAGGTGTGTTGACGGCTGGACTAACATGTGATTTTATACAATCCTTATCTTTACAATCTCTGCCCTTCTCACAGGCATCTGTACTTAGCACTACGCCGCTTTCCGCTGTAGCAACTGGTGAAGGATGTGAGTACCTGCACTGCGAATTAGTGCATTTGGTGCCGAATTTGCACAGTGTAGGGGATTGTGGGCGCTCCGGCAGTGTATAGGGTATGCGTTGTTGAGCTGGAGGTGATTGCTGTATAGCGGCAGGGACAGGTGTCGGAGCGATAATGGGAGCAGAAGGCTCCACGGATTGAGTTGCGTTGGCCTCGGAAGCGGGTTGAAGTTGTACTTGCGCCTGCGTGGGGGTGGGCGATTCCGAGGTTGGTACGGGTGACGTTCCAATATGTCCACCCCGTCCTGGCCCTCCAGCACGACCCCTCGCGCTTCGTCCAGTTCCTCTTCCTCGGCCATTCACACTGTGTGATTGTCCTTGACCCTGACCGAATGCGGCACCTCCCTGATACGTGCTAATATCTCCTTGTTGCATACCCGGGAAGCCACCCCCCATCATCTGCCCGGTAGCAGGGTTGAGCATTCCCATCGAGGTAGCCATTTGAGCCATGAGTGCCATCTGGTTCATCATCATCTCTTGCAGCATCATCGTATTCGCGTTTACACTGGCCGCAGTCATATCCATTCCGACGCCGTTTTGAAAACCCATCATCATGCTGGGGTCAGGCGCTGTCCCGCCTGGGGGTATGCCACCATTCGTAACGGCATCGATGCGAGCTTGGATTTCGTCTCCACGCGTATATGATGGGTGTGCGCCGTTCCGTGCGCCAACACGGTCTAATAGGCTCCTTCCGCTCGTACCCGTCTCACCCCTTGAGCCACCGCTCTGCATCGCACGAGGGCCGGTCGGTACGTCCATACGACGCGTTTTCGATGGGCCATGCCCAGTAGGTGACGGCGACCGTAGGGATGCTGTTCGTTTTTGACCATGACCAAGCGTGGAAGAGAGCGCCTGCTGGTACAGCGGAGCTCCACCTACGACAGTACGAGGATTCAATGGTCGCCTGTGATCAGTGGCCGAGGTCGATGGGGAGTGAACAGGAATTTCAGATGTGGCAAGGGGTTTCAAAGCGGCAGTCGTGGTGGCAGGGGAAGTGGACGGTGATGTTGATGGAATTTCTGATTCGGGAGCACCTTTCGCTGCTTCGACAAACAACCAATCGGTGAAACTGGAGTCTGTTCAGGATGAAATTCTCGTCAGCGACGGCACGAATTATAAAGAAACAATGAGTTTTGAGGAAGGTCACACGAACCAAAGTCAGCCCCGATTACTACAACAGACAGGGTAAGTCAGCGAACATGACCATGTCAGGAGGGTATATAATGCTTACAGTCCTCGAGTTCAGAGGTTATTTGAACTATAGTGACGGCAAGTGTCAGTATAAGAAGACATTTGTCGGAAGCAGGAACTTGAGGCGTACCAGGAGTCTTGTTATTTATGATCATGATAGTGATATATTCTGCCATGACTGGGTCTGTAAAATGCATATATAAACATTCAAGTATGGGGGTTACTCCAAATGACTGACCAGCGTCAGGACTGTAGGCCCGCTTCATGAGCTCGTCTTGTATCGCATTCTGCAAAAAGGCGCCAAGTTAGTTGAAAAAAAAAATGTACACAATAATTTTCCTGCACGCACCTGAAGAGAATTGGCACGTTCAGTTCCGATAGTTAGGCCAAAGGGCATCGTTGTGGAAAGTGAACGGCGAAGGTCGACGACGGTGATTGGCAAAGAAGAACGAATCAATGTTGACTGCGTGAGGGAGCGGGATGACTAATATGCTAAGTACTTGGCACACAAATTATTATTATTTTCCAAACTAAATCATGAACTCGGACTATCCAACGAACTACGAAGACGCGGTTGAAGTGGTTGCATCTACACCGTTCCTTGACCTAAACCTAAGCTCATCCCTACACAAGGCCTCCAGTTCACGTTGTTCCGCTTCTTGCCTTGAAACTATCGCCTCCCTCATACGTTTCAATTCCTCTGGTGACAAAGCCGGTTTGCGCTTCGCTCTGAAGTCCAAATTAGCATTCGTTTTTAGGTGCACACCACCACCTACGGTCGTTCGTGACGCCCCCCGTCGAAGTTCTGAGCCTCTTGGTCATATTGGTGAGTAGGAACTGTTGGAGGCTCGGCATGCCTATGTCGGGATGGGACCAGTAAGACCATCGCGCACCAAAAAGCCCAAAGTCGACACTTACTCATCCAAATCATCTAGTTTGACCTTATGATCCGGTGCCATCTTCTCTCCGTACAACCATTTCCTGTCCCACCTCGGCCCCATCTCTTGCCAATACCGAAAATAAGCTTCTACCCTCTCGCGCCGGCCCCTTTCCCCCTGTACCAGGTTCCGGACGTCATTGGCTCTTCTCCGAAGTTTTGCTGCGACGTCGCGCACATCTACCACTTCTTTCAGAAGGGCAACATCTTGCGTGGAAATTTGTTGCATGACCGTGACACAGTGTTCAAGGTTGATAACGTTTGCGGGAGGAGGCGTACCCAACCGCGATGAGACGGGTGCGGTGAAATCGGGTTGTTCCTCTTCGGTCACCTCGGATTCGGTTCCGCTGAACAGATCTTTATCGTATGAGAGTTTGGTGGGCATTCTTTGTACTGGGGACGGAACTGACAACCCAGCATCTGGGGGCTGATGATCTGCTCAACCAGAACGTTGTCAAGTACCGAAGCAAGGTTTTGAACACTATTCGTACCCTCGATCCCGGTCTTTGCTGGTGCATGTGTTGTAGGTCCAGGTAGTTTGACGTGGTTTTGTGACTTGAGTGAGATCGAAACTCCCGCAGACACAGCTTCTCTCCTAGGTCTCTTTCGCGATGTCCCTTCCTCGGGATAGTCCTGAGCGGGTCTACGTTTGGAGCCATTAATGTTATTCGACGGTATTCTGCTATACGTTGCTTACCTTGTCTTCTTGGGTACCCGGAAGCTCGCTAATTGTTGGATGATCAATTCGCTCTTCATGTTTGCTTTCACTTTGTGGAGCTTCTCCTCGTTAACAAACGGCTCATGATGCGAGAATCTGCGATGCCTACCATGGCAAGTTTCTGAAGCTCTGCACGAGGGAGTTTTCGAAGAGTTTCTTCACTCAGATTCGAATTATCTAACACCGTAGGGGGCGTTGGGCCCGTGGCTTCCCTCTTCAGGGCAGCATCGGGAACAGTAGATTTTGCCTTGGATTTGGACCGTAGGTTTACCATGGTGTATGCCTTGTAATTCTGG
The DNA here is from genome assembly GCA_038094475.1 of Phylloporus aff. rhodophaeus. NCBI lineage: Eukaryota > Fungi > Basidiomycota > Agaricomycetes > Boletales > Boletaceae > Phylloporus > Phylloporus aff. rhodophaeus. The sequence goes on along the minus strand of JBBPUD010000164.1, from coordinate 35,838 downwards.
TGCGACTGGTGATGAAATATTTGCTCGCTGAAGCGCTGATCACGATGAAGAGAAAGGTTTATTCAAACCACATGGAGGTGTCTTATAGTAAGTGAGACCGCGGTGATCCATACGGGAACAATACAGTGCTTGGACCCGCAAGCGGCCACGACCATGATCAAAGCAACGCGGGATCTTTAAACGTGTTCAGAGTTTCGTCGAATACACGCTCTGGATTTGCGGATTCTTCCTGGCCGTGTAATCATCCCTACTAATCATGAGAGCCCCACAAACTCTAACGTGAATTTATCCTGACGGAAACTAATAGTGAATGGGTAGGATTCACGCCAGCCCAGGCAGGACCACATGTTCCAAACACACAGCACGCCTGTCATGTCTCAAATTCCATTGTTGTCCCCCCTGGGATTTGTGGACATTCATCGCTTGTGTCCAGCCTGCTTTGTTGTCGACACGCCTGCAGTGCTTGATTAATCCCGACAGTTGCCACAAACAAGGTTAAAACTGAGTGGATACTCGAGACTCGCCCGTGACAAAAACTTGCCAAGTTTTCCTCCCAAATCAACGTTGAATCTGCTCCACCCACCAAATGGCCCTTGATACACTGGATAGTCCAGAGCTTCGCGAGCTTGATCGCACTCAGCTTCAGACACTCGCCAAGGTACAAATATTCATTCTAACTCAAGTTTAGAGGGATGATAGTTGATCAGTTTTCATAGCGAGAAATGGTCCGTGCTATAGGCAAGACTGAGGATATCATCCGCAGGCTCATGCACAAGCATCCCAGCGGTGTACCTATATCCGAGTACGTGTCCCATGTCTTCACGGACACGCGCATCCTCGTACTCATGGAACTGGAAACCCAGGGATGGCGGGAACCAATCCACATCACCTGCACCTCAAAAACGAAGCTTGTTCAAAAATGTCCGTAGAGAAACGCCTTCACGCTCACCTGTACCAAATGCTCGAAAACCCCGTGCGGATCCCAAAGGTACATATCCATCCAGTTCCCAGGCCCCGCATTGGTGCTCACCACGCTCCGGCTGTCTTCTCTAGGTAAAGGCAAAGCAGTCGCCGAGGATGCCAGCCCCTCTCCCTCGAGCTCCACAGAGGCTCTGGAACTTCTTTGTGCACAAGGTAAACAATCCGTCGCCCTGCAACAGAACTACAGCTCAGCCCTTTATTACGCCGGTTAGACGAACCAGTGGCTGGCCAACCTGACGAGCACCCTAGATCTGCCCCTATGTCCCACCCCCAGGTTCCTGTGGAACCCAATGGGGTATACAGGGGTGAGAACGCACGTAGTGCAGCACCACCTTTTGAAGGACAGGATCACGACTGGCAAGCAGATGAAGACGACGAAGACGACGGCGAAGCCTGCGACTACGTCAAGGGTGCCCCCAGCCATTACATGGTCCTTGACACCCTACGCCAGCTCACCACTGTCACCAACACCATTCCAGTGATGGAGACACGCCTCGCCGAAAGTCGGTGCCTCCTCAAGCGCGCGGAGAGTATGCTTGAAAAATCCACGCCCGTCGCACGCCAGTTGACCGTCACGCGCGAATATCTCGAGGTCGCTTTATTGGCCAAAATGAAGCAAAAGCGAGAGTTGTGGGATGGGACGGGTAGGATGGAGAAACCCGCTCGCAAGAATCGGATGGAGTTTTTACGAGCGCAACGCAGGGTGGAAGCCGAAAAGAAGTTGGCAGAAGTTAACGAGTCCAATAGGAGACAGGGTCTTAAACCGATACCACTATCGGTATTTATGTATGTGCGCCATGATGGGAACAAAGGGTTGGAACTAACCACTTGTAGACCGGAAAGCGACGAGGAGGATATAGAAAGCTTGCGAACCACCCCCACAAGTAGCAGAGGCGGAAGCTCGAAGAGAGCACGGGAGGAGAGCATTGATGCGGAATCAGACGCGAAGGGCTCCGGTGTCGACGAAAGGAAGAAGCGAGCCCGGTGTCCGTAATTAATCGTTTCCTCGGCGCGCTCGTATACCGGTCTGCATACCATCATATTACATTATACACCCGGGAATACCATGTGAATGCTCCGAATTAGCAGTGCCGCGCACTAACTCGAAATCAAGTGAATCGCTCGAAGGAGGTCGAAGTTATCTCCATCAAGATACCTGCATGTGATGAGTCCTTGCATAGGTTATCGGATCCAGTGATTAGACTGTGGCACGGCCGCGCACTTTATCGTGTTCAGTATTTGTCATACCCCATCCTACCCCATCCGCAGAACAGCGGAATCGGACCGCATGTCCTTTGACTAACCCTGAAATAGGGATCTGCCTGCACCGAACTTAGATCCGGCGCAGTCTAATGCACGTTAGACGGAAAAACAATGCTCTTGAGGTCTAGAAACAAACGGATGAGCAAAGCCGCCGACTGGCTTAGTGGTCCTTCTCACCTCTAACATCAACGTGCCATAATTTGATGGAACCACATCGCCACACCAATGGATTTATGAGGATATAGGCGGCCGTCGTGTAATGCGCATAGGGCTGCGTTCATGATGTCAAATCACGCAGGTTCATCGAGTCTCCTTTGCGACGAACCGGGCAATGTGCCCCAATGCTGCCTGGGTGGCGCAACTTGCGTCAGATGCGTTGCAGCAAGTGAACACATAAACGTGATTGAAACGCACCCCCAACGAGTAGATGGATCACGACACTGGGTCTAAAGTCAAGGGAGAGGTGAGATATACTTCCCCAGCGCCAAATATCTGGGGAAATTTTTTATCTAGGTTGGTCAGCTAGTTCTACCTTGCGACATCACAACATTGCCACTAACCGGTAGTAATGGTCCACTATGATGAGTAAACCGGTTTGCATTTGAGTCATAGTCCGGATTACATCGTGACTCGGGAGCTGAATCGACAACGCCGAGGACGTGGTTGGTTGTATGCTCACATTTGAGCATGTTGTTCTTTCTCAGTGAACGTCATATGATGATAGTATTACAGCTGCTGCTGACACGGATATTAAGACAAATGTCTTCGCAAATGAGGAACCCATCACTTACAAGCTGAACGAGCCCCTCAGCAACGGTGCCTGTAGGAATGTGGCAGAATTGAGCAGCTGAGTGAAGTGTGAATGAACACAGCATACCCCCAACGAACCATGCCTCTCCTCGTTGTGACGCTGCATCCCACAGCACTATCCGACTCTCCCATGGACGAGTTTCACCCAGAGCAATCTGCTTGAACAGATCAGTGCTAAATTAGAGCTCAACGTATGGAACGGACCACAACTCACGAAATGTCACTGTTGACAGGGACGGTGGGACACTGCCCTGACTATAACATGCGGCCTCTGGAGACGGGCTTTGCTAAATCATATCTGCGAATAGAGGGGTACATTGGGTTGTTGTCAAAGTCATACTTGATTTCCGAAACGCCGACGAGGGGCTGCTAGTCGTGTTGTGGCACTGAACATGACGATGCGCAGACGTTCTAGAATGAACTCGTCCCTTGTGTGCCAAACAGGTCAGCACAACTGTTTTAGAGTGAGAAAAATCGTCCGGACCCTAGGTACAAGAAGAAAATAGCAGCGACTACACGTTCAACGGGCCTTGATGACCCGTCAAGGTCAAGCAGGTACCCATCCGTGTTCCGCCCGGGGTGTATCGAGGCGCTGCTCCATCATGGAACAGTGACCTGTTCATGCGTGAGTGGCGAATCAAAGGTTGGAGTTATGCCCACCAGCACCATTCGATCCAGAACACCGTCCCTGTTCAACCTGATCTGGTGGAGCGTGATGAGGGTAGCGTGCTTGCTGATCTGGGCGTGATACCAATGAGTTGAGTGACACAGACACAGGTCAAAGAAAACAAGGATTCCCACATTTAGATAGCTGAGCGCTATCAGAAGGCAGATGGTATCACTACAGCACTGATATACGACGCCTCGGAAAGACAATGGGTGCAGTCGACAGGAGCAGAAGCACAACTGCTTCTCTGCGCATTTGGGCCAAAGGAGACCTCTTGTGGAATTGCTGCTCCGTTTCAACGTGCTGCGGGCAACAGGAAGAGTGACGAAGAAGCTACCTATTCCAGTACACCTTCACAACGAGAAATGAGAAGAACACGACCAGTCCGGGTCTTGTATACCAAGAGGAGTCGATGCAAAAGGGAGAAGGGAAGTCACGATCGGAGATAGGCTTTTCTGTGCATGGAATGTTCTACTGCTCTTCCTTTGCAGCGAGCACGAACCAGTGCGACTCGCTGTGGAAGACAAACGAACCTGTTCTGTGAGCTGGATCGTTCACCACTGGGTGGATATCGACTTACCCTTGCCTACGACGACTCCTGGACGTATTATCGCGATGCTCGCAAGGCGATATGAGTGGGCTATCCGCCTTCGCGGCACCACGCAGCATGCGCACGTCTTCCATTCCGTCCTCTGTTGACTGTATCTCAGCGCCACGAGGATCATATCCCGATCAAATATCATAATTAGGCGGGGTCGCGGACCAAACGTCGACGCCTAAGCGGATCCCGCAACCTAACCTTGTCGATAAGACCAACGACTGCTCCATTCTCAATTCGCCATGTCCGTCATGCTATTATCTCGTTATATGATATGCATATCGCATTCCTGAATGGACCCTATGCGGACCATGTCCGCGTGGCCCTTTTCGTCCGATTCTTGGCCGAGTGTAGAGCATGGCAGTCCATGGTGAGGCTGCGTCCACCTTCAAGTTCAGGTCGTTATTCACCAGAGAGGGCCTGGCTAGATGGCACTGCCCCAAGGACACCGGATCAATCACTCGGATGTTCGTATCGAGGACCGCAGGCCAAAACGCCTCTTTTCAGTGCGGAACCGCTCGTATCACACAGCAACCCCAGAACGTGGGCTTAGTAGGAATTCATTTACGCTTCTAAAACTGTGATGATGCCACGTTGCGAAAAAAAAAAAAGGCAGAAAAGAGGAAAGAAACTGATAGCGACAGCATGCCATAGAGCATAACTGTATCTGCCAACCACACAACACTATTCGTTCTACCCTCGTGACCTTGGCCAGACAAGGAAAGGTGCGTGCTTGGGTTTACATCAAACTTTGATGCCTCGAGGCGTGCCACTTTTTTTTATTCGCTTTTATTCAATGGAGACGCCGCATGCGCGCCACGTGCACTAGGACGGAGACTAGAACCAGACTAGATCAGGCCTCAAGCGCGGTTCACTACCACTACACGCCCCGCATGCCAAGCTGTTCGCTGGCGTTGAATATCAATGTTCAAATGGCCCATAACCGTTCAAGGCCAAAGGAGGAGCCAGTTCAAACCTGCACGTGTTTTTGATTCTCGCTCCGTTTTGAATGGTGACGACAAGCGCTGAGATCTCCGAACGCGAATATGAGTCTATCACCGACGGCGGTGCTTGAACGGCGCGGGGACAAGAAGTGATAAGATAGCAGGCACTTAGACCTCGATCACGAACTTGTGTGTCCGCGGAGGCAAATGTGCCTACCGTGCACACGCCCAAACTTTGCTTGGGGTTGTGAGACCACTCTTCTCCGCCTTACGCCAGGAAAAACGTGGATCGTCCGCAGCTACAACGGCCTTTTGACGAGAAGAACAAAGGCAGTGAAGACTGAAAACATTCAGCTAAAACGTTGCCAGCCATCCTGTTTCTTATCTATATGGAGGCCTTGCCAATACGAAGCAACGTGTGCTATGCCCTCGGAGTGAGACATATCCTGACATGCAATGTGTTCCCGCTCGTGATCCGTGGGTGTCGACAGAACGAACGCAATAAAAAAATAACGATGGCCACAGTTTATGACACGGTCTCCTTTCCAGTGCCCGTTCCCCAAAACGTAGAGCCCAGGGCGCATCACCTTCACTTGCAACGGCAGCCAAAGGCCGAGCAAACCTATCCCCAACATTCCGTGCGTGACGGAACTTACCATGGCGTTCTCTGTCGGCTTCATGGCTCGCAGGCGGATATGCATATCGGCTCTCTGGCCCGGAGCATATGCAGGTTCATTTCTTGCTCAAATGATAACGATGATGATGAAACGATCACCAGAATCAAGGATATGGGTACTGGAAGAGGGCGCCCATGTCGATATCCGGTCATGCTGTGCAGATCATAATGGCGTCAGTCTTTGCAATGTGACCCACCCATCTTGATATGCTATATCGCCGGCGTGCCGAAACGAAGATGAAAAGCGAACGAGTCAAGCACGTTGGAAAGGAAAGATTGCATTTTAGTGCGGTGAAGCAGGAACGTATGGCTTCCTGTGTGGGGGTGGCGAGAAGCAGCTTTGGCCCGTTCAAATTACGAAGCGTCGCGTTCTTCATCGTTGTATAGATGATAAAGGGTGGTACATTGCCAGAGAGCGCTGGGGAAGAAGATCAGTGGGTGAAACAGCCGTAGGGACGACAACAACCCTGTGTAAGCGCCACGGTCAGGCACAAATGATCGAGATCAATTTGACAGGACACGAACCCTTGACATATGACACACTGGGGCGGCGGCGCACCACCAGGCGCATCAAGTCGGACGCGACTATGATAGCCAGCAGCCACATATTATCGCGTTGAATTAGGCTGGTGTAGAGGACGAAGGAGTCGGACGCTTTCTGTCAGTTCCCAGGGTCGGGCTTTAGATGAGACAATACTCAGCTAACGCTGCAACGTGTACCGACGAAACCCCGAATGGAGAGAGCGGGCGCTGTATGACCACCGCTACAGCCAGTTCGCTCATCGGGCGGGCATCTAAAACCGAGCCGATTCCGCGTCATGAACCGAGACCTCGCCGAACATACCTTCAGGGCTTTTTACCAATGACAAGCAGTTGCCAGGTCGTCAAGGTTAGACGGTGACGATTTTGTAACGTGATTCAGACTTGTGGTAAGTAGACGGATGGCATCCCTTGATATATGTACGTATCAAGTAGCGCTCGAACAAAGAGGAAGAGGGCAGGCGTTGACAAACATCCAGTGCTGCGACATTTTAAAACAACATTAGCCTCTACTAGCACTGCCGATCCATGGCCTTGCCTACTCGCTGACAGCTTGCGACACTGAATTCATGACAGCGGAAGCATATTCCCACCGATGCCGAATCATGCGTCCTGTCAATTATGTCACAAAAAACGTCCAACATGACCCAAGTCCAAGTCCGCGCTCCAACACGTCAAGTTCGGGTGACCCACACACCCATGGAGTCTTGACATACAGTTCTCTCTGCACGGGGCCCAACCTGGCTCGTCGTCTATGAAAATCGGTGCTGCATCCCGGAGGGGGATATTGTGATGTATGATGGCATGGTCTCCGTGTTGGAAGAAGCAGCGGTAACGCCCCCATGACTTCATCCGATATCGTGATAAGCGGACCCGCTGGAGCCCAAGTTTTCCGAGGAAACATACCGTCTGCGGAGAAGCAAGACTTGAAAGATGCCATCCAGAACGTGATTTCGATCTTGCTGGGATGTGTCTCGTATCTTCTCAGATCATTTATCCAAATACTAGGCTACGCGCTGATATCAAGACGAACGAAAGACAGCGAGTGACAGAGATAACATTATTAGCCTCCTATGTCGAATCGGTTGAACATCGCTTGCATTCGGCCTTCTCCACTCACCAATCGTGTTATCAAGCCAGTATCTGACCCAGACTATTGCTCAGTTTGGAAAGGGATCGATAGGATCAGATGGTGGAGACGACGGATGTCTCCTTTCGCGCCGGGGTTCCGCAAGATCGCACGGACCAGACAGCACCTCGGCAGCTGCCAACCAAATGAGTAACGGTTCTTTGTTCTCGTTTCTCGTACGTGCAAGGCTCAACGTCTTGTCGATGTAACTTACGGCGTCATGGGTATTCGCATCATTGTTTAGCCTTAAAAGGTCAGCACGCTCCCATGTACGCAGTCCCAGACCCTGGCGATCGAACTTTGACCCGCGTCGCCTGTCAGTGGATAAATTGTTCAAAAAGGGTTGGGTCAGACTAATGCGGCGGAGGACAACCCAGGGGTCAGGGCAGGAGGGACCACCCTGGCGGCCTCCGCAATCTAGACGACGCGGCCAGGATGAGAAAGGGATGCTGACACTCTCGACTGACGACTGGGAGTGATGTGATGCGAATGATTATCGACCACGCACAAACGCCATGGATGCCATAAATTGAATTCGGGCTGAGGATGGCCTTGAGGACAGCTGCCTTGATATGCGAGGCAGAAACGAAGAAATAGTTCTGTGAAATGAGGGCGATGGATCTGATTCTCCGCGTGGACATGTGGGGAGAAGTCAGGTGGACGAAGTTGGTCAGCTGAAAGAGGACGACCCAATTCGGGCTGAGTCAGAGAAGGGCGGACAGCAGCGCAAGTATGCGTGCTAAGCAAGTTGATGTAGTGCTGCTGTCAGCGTTGGATATGAGCCGGACAGGAAAGCATTCCGAGATGAACGCACTCGGGCGGATGACAGCGTCTCGGCCGAGGGTCATCCCGTACACCTCGTTCCCCTCAAGCCGGGATCGTTCGAGAATGAAACCGAGCTCAGATGACACACAGTCCAGCTCTTGTCTGGACGAGAACGTTGTAGGAGGAGATGGAGGACGGGAGAGGTGTGGCTGTACAAAGCTGTGTCAAGTTGAGCCAGCTCACGCGTGGCAGGGCATTTTAGTGCGACGTGGATCGCGTTTGGCGGTGAGCTTTCGTGCGCTGCATTAGGTGAAACTGCCATCAAGTCCGTGCAGGGGTTTGGTATAAAAAGAGGGGCATCAGGACAAACGAATCCCCCATCCTGCGAACCCATAGCTGTGTTCCCTGCACTTGGTTCGATCACTGATCTCGCCGTCCTCGAGGCAGCAAGCGAAGACATACAGACCCGGGGTGTACTTGGTTCATTCCCACGGTGAGTTTTCCATTGTTCCACGACCAGTTTATTTGGCGGTGCCAATAATAAACAATTGATGTGCCGCGCCGGCGCGGTGTCAGGTCCCAACAAAAACGCGTGGCATGCTGCTCGGCATGTTATTTATTCGATTATATTATTTATTTATTCTTATTTATCCACTTTCTGGATGATCGTGTTCTTCTTCAGGGTTTATATACTCACTCGTCTCCCTCCACAGTGCTTCCGAACGATTAGCCTCCTCTTCCAGCCCACACCACCCCAGCGCCACCTCTTCTGCCTATGGCCACTGTGCACGGTCCAGTCACCGCTGGTCATCCTTCCCCCTTCAGGTCTGTCCACAACGCCTCACATCCCCGCATTCCATTCCAGCCGGTGAGTGTCCGTCTCCGCCCTTGCCCCGGTCTCTTCCTCATCCCACCCCCCAGGCACCCTCGGCCAAGCCCCCGTCTACCCAGCCCTCCTCCCGCCAGGACCCGTTTTACGGTCACGAGCAGACGTCGAAACTATGCGCGAGGTTCATTACCCATTTATTTGCCTGCCCCGAGTACCCACCCTCATCGTCCAATTCCACTGTCAAGCTCCCCCACTTTATAGCGTATGCGCTCCACAGGACCAAGCTTCACCCGTCCGTCACGTTTGCGGCTCTCGTCCTCCTACAGCGACTCAAGGCGCGTTTTCCGACCGCTCGGGGATCGTCCGGCCACCGTCTATTCGTATCCGCTTTCATGCTCGCGTCAAAGGTTATCTGCGACGATACTTACTCCAACAAGTCGTGGTCCATCGTCGCTCAAGGCATGTTCCAGCTACGCGAGATCAACCAGATGGAGAGGGAGATGTGCCAGTACCTCGAGTGGGAGCTGAATGTCGACCCCGTCACGCTGCGGGAGTTCGAAGAGATGATTCGGAAGGATTTCACCGGCGTCGGTCCCTACCCCACGTATATTCTCCCCTCGACCAAGAAGTCGACGCCACCGCCCACTGCGAACCCCTTCGCGGCGACATCGACTACGTCGCCATCACCATCCTATGGGCAACGGTATCCCTCGCCCCCAAAGCCGGTTATCCCCGCTCCCCCCAATCCATCGTCGGCGTACATGACACCCCCCACCACGCCCGACACTCCTTCACCATCGTATTCTCCCTCGGCGTCGCCGGCTTCGTCTGCTTCACCCCCCACCCCTACTGGCATCGAGGACTACACCGCAAAAATTGTTTCCGCGTCTTCGTCACCCGGCCTCGCAAAAGCGGCGGCCATTCCTATCGTTCACTCCAAGGCCAAGATGTTTGCTTTCGCTTCGCCCGCAGTGTGGTAACCGCCCCCTATTGTAGCTCACCTTATTCACCTAGAACAGTCGTCTTGAAGACGATGACTATTGTATACTCGTCACCCTTACTGCTTCTCCACGTCGCCTACCGATTATTTAAGGACCTATCTATACCCTGCCCGCGTTCCTGCCTCGGGGTGGGCGACATGGAGTATCGTTGGCGACGGACTTTTGCTTCATCTCGCATTGGGCATACTGCATATCATGTTGTGTCAATAGCTGCATATTACAGAGTGTTTTCCTTTTCGTAGGCATATGTACAGTATAAAGAACAAGTTTTGCTCAATACGAAAAAAAAAAAAAAAAAAATCCAATCGTCGGTTGTCATCGCGTGCGGGTGCGGCCACCGAGTGAAACAATCGCACGTTTCGTCAATGGGGGTAAGCGACCTCCCACCAACGTCAACGACGGCATAATTGATGTACGGTATTCCGTCTCGTTTCTCCTGAACACAGCCTGGAACTCACATAGTACCAACACTACAGCTGATCAGTGTCAATGCTCTTGCTCGAACAGCTCCGAGCAGCAACATACCGTCCGAGCACCCTTTTTGGAGCCCTCAAACCGACCGCCAATTCGGGTAGCTGCGCCAGACCCAGATCAGACGTTTCTGTTGGAACTTGCCTCTTTCAGGTCGTTTATCTCACTCCTTGGCACTCAGCATCCCTTTCCGGACCGGTGCGTGTTCATCTCAATCAATAAAAAAAAAAAAAAGACTCCGCCTTCGTTCGGTAGGCGGTGAGCAGATCCTTGATGGGGTTATGCACGGCTCTGCTCGACCCTTTCCTTGCACGGGGTAGTGAATCCCTTGTTTCACCCCGATGTGACACAATTGCGCTGCAAAGTCCATCTAATACCACAACGCGACAGTGGCAGGCGTTTGGCGCTCGTTGGTCTCCTTCCATAGCCATATGTCATCAGCGTGAACGCATTACGCGTGAGATGGAAAGGAAGCTAATTCGGGGTACAATGTTAAACCGTGGGCGACGTCGTTGGCAGAGCAAGCAGGCGTCCCACAGGATGGCAGGTATGTGGCTTGTTCTGGAGCGGTCCGTTTGCTGATACGGGTTCACGGCGCTGCAGTAGATTTGGACTCATTGTCCGTTCACCCCACCCCCTGTTGTAATACCACTAACGCCGCACTTTGACCACCTATTTCCCCCCAATCCTTGTAGCGAGGGAAAACACGCGATCGCCTCATGGCTCTCTGCGATGTATGTGCCGTTCATTACAACGACTCCTCCATTGCATACTTGCCCTTTGCGGTTTGGTGGCAGGTACCGAACCTTGTTATCTTTGCCAGCGTCCATTTGGCATTGAACGCGTTGAATAAGATCAAGGGTCAACAACCCCAACTGAACGCTTGTGAGACACGTTGATCGTTGGACGGACCGGACTCTACCAACGCCGCGGTTCTACATGATTCTCGTCACGGAATTTGAACGGGATGTTGCAAGGCTTCCCCTCGGTTTACCCACAGCTGGGTTTGCCGATCCTCTGCAAGCGGTACACATGTACACAACGCAACCCTCTCAGCTGTTCTCATTGGATTTGATTTGAAACTCTCTTGACTGTGCTGTGTATGTCCATGACTATGTTGTACTTGCCAAACGTCGAACGGATACCTTTTTCTTGCCTCGCGACGGTCGACAGCGACGATCATGCGTTCTGCAAGAGTTGTGCAGAACGCTGGCGGCGTCCTGTAGGTTACTTCTTGCGCTCACACAGCAATCCCGCTTTACAGCCTCCGCCCATGACACAGCATCGTACGATCCTTTTTTTTCCTTTTTTTTGGGGGACATCCCTTGTGCGAGTGAGATGGATCAGAGGTACCATACTGGGTGAATTCTAAACAATCTCATATCCTGGCTGATCGCAGCCTCCAGCCGTGGAATAGCCACTGTTGTTCCATCGTATACGTCAAGGGTGCGTGCGTGCGCTTTGACTCTTGAATATCCATTCACTTGATGCGGACCACCTGGAACTAGATCTCGCACTGAAAGATGATCAAGCCCTACTCTTGTCCTTCGTGCCCTCGCAAAAGCTGTACCACAAACCCTACACAGAGCATGGGTTGAGGAAACCAGGTGCAAGATTTCCCATCAGCTCATCCTCTTCAGCATTTTCTGACCCCATTGTAGACGACCCGCTCCTACAATGCGTCATCTGTACACATGGTGCAACCCAAGATCAACGCTTCCTTGCCTCCTTTCAACACAGCCTGCTTGCGCGTCATAACCATCCCGATTTCTCAGACCCCTTTTCCCTCGCCGACAAGGGTTGAGCTATGACCTATAGGTTATAGATAGTCTAACCCTCGAATACTGATTTGCCATCCCTGTGTGCTGCGGGCAAGCCATCCCGCGACGATCCGCGAGCACGATCACACGTTCGTCTGATTATCTGGGCTGCTCCTGACGGTGCTCCCTGTGCGTTCCGCCCGCCACCCACTATGGCCACCGCCGATGATCAACTATCATCAGGACCACCTGGATGGCGTCCGGATCAATCCATTTGCTCCCATTACGGTCATGTCGTTTCGCGCAATAGTGGCTATTCAGGCGCAGCAGTGTGGGCGCAAGTGGGCCATTTTAGGTTTTTGGACTCGGAGGTCGGTCTGTACATTGTTTGTGCCTGCCAATTCGGTGGCAGGCCCTTCCCACTCGGTGCATCTCTACTCTGGTCCTGGGTGCCGCTTTATGCGTTATCAGTGTCTCCGATTTAGCCACGTTTCATAAGCCAAATGCCACTGATGAGATAGATAGTGCCACATGCACGTACTCGTGAGACGGACGCCGCCAACGTTGGAGTAATATTGGAGCTCTCCCTGACCTCGTGATACGTCAAGCCACTACAGCATGCTGCATGATCACAGCGGCAAGGACCCAAAGGGACTCTAGGGTCTGCATTATGATGCCAAACCCTCTCCTTTCTCATCTTCGAAGCTCCTGTAAATAATCCAAGCGTCAACATATTCTTCCCCTGATCCATCGGCCCGCTTGAGTCTCCCTGCTTTCGGTATTAATCCTGCCTTGGCGAACCCCAGTCCTTCCCAAAGCCTATGCAGCACGACGTGTCAGCACGCGCTGAGACAGGAAGTGGCGCCTACGCACCGAATGCTCGCCACGTTATTCACATACACCAGGTTGAACACGCTCGCCTTGTATCCCAGCCGCGGTGCGTAATACAAATACGATCGTGCGAGAACATGCCCATAACCGCCCCCTCGATGAGGCGGCGGGACGACGAAACCTGCATTGCAGATCTAGAATGGAGACGTGAGCATCAGTGACTCGGAAGACGCAGGCGTTCATCTCCGCCCATTACCGCGAGCAGGGCCAAGCGTGGGTAGCTCGCCCTAGTCGTACCCAAACCCAACGACCGACGATCCCACTTGCCCTTGAGATAAAGGGAATACTTACGTGCGAGGAACGCCCTGGGTAGTTGGGTTTCACCTAAACGTCGATGATCAGTGATTCAGTTGTGGTGCAATGGGGTTCGAGGCCCTAGACCCTGTCGAGCATTTGCGATCACATACGCCGAGTCACTAGTCACAGGCCAGAGCATAAATTGAAATTCAAAAAGCGATCACGTACATAGTAGAAGCCAACGAGACAGACATCCCAAGATCGACCCGCCCGTGCAGTGTCGAGATCGACTGCGATCTCTTTTACAACTGGTCCTGGTGCGCCGTCCAGTTCAGTGAGTGGGTTGGGCGTCCCACTCCCATTCCCGACGATGGCGATCACAGCGTCTGCGGCGAAAAAGTATGCCTTGAACGTGTCTGGGTCCCGCATATCCTCCTGGGGATAGGTCAGCCCCTTGTCGACCTCATCTGCAAAGATGGCATGTAGATGATCGAACAAGTCCGAGTCGGCGATTGCGGGAAGATCAATGTGAAAGAAGGTGACGATGCCGTGGGGGTCTCGCGGATGGGGCCAGACTGTGGTTGGGAGATAGGAGGACCGCACGGGACGGGAGACAACGCCGTAAGCTGACATTTCCGAGCTGGAGTGGGTGAATTGTCCGAATCAAATCGGGATTGAAGCTTCACGGATGTGGGATGTAGAAAAGATAGGGACACTGTCCGATCAGACACTGATAAAAGCGCGGAAGCAATCAGCGTGGGCTCACCTGGTCACCTGGCTCAAAGATGTCCGATAAACGAATAGATAAGACGGGGCAGGTGATCATGGACCGGAAATTGGCGTTATTGCACAGGTTTGATGAAACCCAACGTTCTCCTATTCAGCTGGCGTGACGCAGGGCTCAGCATTGGCTGATGAGAATGCGAGTGCAGGCTGAGCAACGCCCAGCGATCTTCTCCTGCGCCCAGCATCTCCCAGCACTACAGCCTCGTCGGCGGTTGTGGTTGTGGTTGATCGAGAGTTGCCAACCAAGCATTAGTTCAACTCCTTCGCGCTGTATGAACATTTCGTTTGCCAGCTTGTGACTCGGTAGTGTCACGGCGAGTCACGTCACATCTCATTCCGCCAAGTCGGTCAACTTGAAGTTGAACGAAACTTCACTTGATACTCCCGACGACCACCAAAGGATTAAAACAACAACGGGATGGAAAACTATCCAGTCTGGAGTTGATCAAGCCAAGCCAAGTAGGACAAAATGAGCCTCATCACTGCAGTATTTCACTGCGTGCCAGTCGTGACTCGTTCGATGGGAAAACAATAGCATATCGCATCCTGGCATGGACCCGGAGTGTGTCATTTTCCGCGAACGCTCTACGGGAATGAACACGTATGTTACAGACCCGGTATTCGAGGCATTTTTTTGTCATTTCTTTGATCGCTTCGTTTCAGGTTTCAAAGGACCTCGTGGACAGCATTCTGTAGGACGTGGAGATCAGTCCGCACGGCGCGATCATAGTCTCCTCCTGAGCAACATCTCTCTCTCAGTTATCCTGCACCAGCCAAGATACGTTACGACAGTAACGAAAGGAAGCTCCATTGGAGATAGATATGTTGTTTTGCAGGGGTAAATCTGTATCCAGTATATGGCAGGGGATTTGAGGTCCAAAAACCTTGTGTTCTGCCATATGACCGACTCTTTTTCAATAAAATTCTTCTCTTATTTTCCCTTTGAAAGTGTTGAGCATCGGCACGTTATTCCAATCAATTTCGATCCCTATGCCATTAGCAAAAGAGGATGAAGAATCGCTGTCGGGCAGTAGCCTGAGGACATCGCAAAGGTGATACAGCGAATAGAGGGGTTCACGGTCATCTCCACATATTCATGGTCATCTTCAACTATATATCAACGCATTGCTAGTCCATATGTATTTCCACATAAAACGAGTTATCATACAATAAAGCGAATGTTCAATCACGATCGGGTTGAGAACGCGCAACAATTTCCTGCCTCGCAAGACGGACAAAAATTAGTAAAAATCAAGGAGTTTCTCATGATATGACACGTACATTAGTTTAAACAGTGATCACTCCCTGTCCCAGGAGGCCCCTGTCCCAGGGCCAGTATTGTGGCCTTCAAAGATGATTCTATGGCCCTGCTTCACAGCTGTTGCTTGAAGTCGACCGGATCCATCCCAGGGGGAGTCCCAGTAAATGTTCCCAGTCTTTTCACCGCTTTCGTCAGACACTAAGTCAAAAGAGCCCTCAGAACCAGAGGCCGCCTCCTCGGCTACAGACTTTGAACGTGAAGTCCCCTCTAGCCAAGATTAGAGTATTATTGGGCTGCTAAGTCTCCTCACGCCAATCTAGTGGGACACTTCATAAGCGAAGTGGGGTGGGTGGGGTATAGATATTCACCAAGATCACAGGATTTTCCCGATTTGAGGGAAAATTAGTGATGCGAATGGCTACCTCGGTCCCGTTCCCAATGGTAGGTTTTCCCATGATGTATAAAGCGTTCAAAGAGACGAGACTTGGACGTGGGTATCCCTGGTTCACCTGCATATATTCCGTTTCGCGGGACCTTAGGTACAGCGCTACTGTAAAAGAAGAGCTTCACCGATATGGGGACAAAGTTGCGACCGCAGTGACAACCTTGTGAGAATGAAGCAGCCCTATGTATGAGTCGTGGAGCACGAATGTTAGATTGATACATTCTCGTTTTCTCCCAAGGCATGTCACTGCTATGGACACTGTCATGGGGGCTGCAAAGTGCATGTGGTCAACCATCTTTGGCTGTGCTCTTCTGAATCTAGCACATCTGCAATTGGCGAGAGACATTACCATCATTAATTCAAGAGATGAATGAATGGTATGACACGATGTTACTCACGTCCTATTCTAGAACGTAGCTCACAAGCAGAATTTTGATCCGGCCTGACGGTTGTTCTAGGAACATAAACTGTCAGCTTCTTTTGGCCACGGCAGGCTTCCAGAACCATTCTGATGGTTTCACTCACAAACACAGTGTGACTACCATCTCCCAACGGCGGGAAACACTGAGAGACGAGCGGACAAGCGAACTGGACCATGCTCTGTTGGGGGGACTACGACGCACGGGTGGGACTCTAGGGCACGTGACGAGTAGTATAGTAGGCTTACGGGTTCACAGACGAACATAGTTCACTTGACTGAGTCCTGGGTTGATCGCGAGCAGGGCCCACAGCATCTGGCAGTGTCAGAGTCTCGTCGAGTCACCGTCCGAACCTTGAAACTTGATCCAAATCGTTGCGAAGAGGCTCATATTCCAGTGTGAGGCGTTAAACACTGTCCAGAAAGAAGTTGGGCCTACCACATTGCAAAGCAAAGAGTTGTTTATACACCATCTCAATTCCGCTGGGGAGATTCTGTGCACACGCTGCGACGTGTTGGTTACCCGCTCGACAGCTGTTGCCTTCTGAGAAAGTTGGGCGGAACGGATACTTCCGCTTCCTGCTTTGGTAGATGAGAACAAGTTGCCCCTTTCCCTCTCATCGTCGACAATGGCGACGACCAGCCTATACCCGCCTGCGGTTCACGCAATGGCGAAACACATTTTGAACTGCTTTCAAGCACATCGAGTGCGTTCCTCGACTGGGTCCAGCTGCCCACCGCTTTTCGTCGGTGTTCAAGGACCACAAGGAAGTGGCAAAACCTTTCTTACGTCCTGCCTTCGTTCATTGCTTGCAGAACCGCCCTGCTCACTATCGGTAGTTGTCCTCTCGATTGATGACCTCTATTTATCCCATGGGGGATTGGCAGCACTTGCAGAGACACACTCACAAAACAGGTTGTTACGCGGTCGTGGACAACCGGGGACGCACGACATCAAGCTCGGGCGTCAGATCCTTAATGCTCTCAAGACCATCAACGGCAATAGTGGACCGGACCAAGTAGCGTTGCCAGGATTTGACAAGAGTTTATTTGGCGGCGAAGGTGATCGTGCGGCAGAAGTTCGGGTCGTACACGGGCCTGTGGACGTGGTTGTGCTAGAGGGGTGGTGTGTCGGGTTCTACCCTGTGCGCAGGGAGGTGGCCGAGGAACGATGGCAACAACCAGTACTAGGTCTCGATGAATTTGACATGAAAACGTTTGTCTCGCTCGAGGACGTTCTTGTGGTCAATGCATTATTGAAGTCCTACATTGAATGGTGGCGCATGTTTGATGCTTTTGTTCAGGTACGCATGCAGAATTTCTGGTGTCTGCGCCAAGTGTCGATCATTATTGGGTTCCGTTGTAGATCAGAGGGCCATCGTCGTATGCGATCATCTACCGATGGCGCCTCGGACAAGAGCTGGACATGAAGGGTAAAAATGGGGAAAGAGGCATGACGGACACACAAGTGAAGACGCAAGTATTTCCCTCTGGTTTGTGTTTGCTGTTGCTCATGCATCGGGATTGGACAGGTTCGTGGATCGGTATATACCTGGTTATGTCTTTTTCGGAGAAGGGGTCGTGAGGGGAACGGTAGACGAGGACGGTGGGGAATTGCCGCCGTGGCACGGTCGAGGGTTGGTGGTCGAACTGGACCGGGAACGGGGGCTCCTCGGCACGCACCAGTTCTGAGAACAGTACGTGGTTTTTGACGGCAAGACTGACTGGTCAGTAATTTCGTCATCCTATAATTCCTTCGGCCACAGATGATCGGAATCACAGTCGTTCTGTGTAAAGGTGACCACTGGCCCAGTGTGCCAATCGTATCCACCAGACCGCTGAGAATATCGCTACTTTGTCCAACAAATCAGACGAAAAGGAGCATGAGTGGGTTACAAGTGGTGAGCTATCGCGTGCCGTCGTTAAAGGGACTTTTCCCTATGTTTCCTTCAGCGCCCTTTTAAGCGAAACGCATACACATCCTTTTCTCCTACGCAAGTCCACTTCCGAAATCGGATTGCAGGGTACGTTCGACACCCCACACGAGATACGAGTATTGGATGGATGTGGATACGGTAGATACTAGTACTCGTATATTCTGATGATGCAATCATCACGTGCAACTTGAATATAAAGGCTAGAAAAATTGCACGCGCAGAGTCTCTCACTGGTCTACCCAACACATCTTGGAGAGCTTTAAGCTCATATATGATCTTCACTCAGAACACACGAGACGAGTCAGTCAATTCGTCGTTTATCATTGGTTTCACGGTTGTTAATATCGATCATAGTTACCTCAGTGACCTCGTTTTTTCGCTCCTCTACCATTGAAATCGAACCCTGGAAGGCTGCTCATCATGCTCTCCCGAATCCCTATCACGACGCGCACGCTGCCCTTTTTTAATAACCTTGTCTGTGCTCGTCACCCGTCTACACGTCTTTTCTCCACAACCCAGCTCCAATATCGCATCGCACCCACCAACCCTCTGCGTGCAATCGCTGCGCCAGCCGTCGGCGCATACACACCAAAAGATGGGGAACACGTCCTCAACTCTCCCTCAGAGCTCGCCCGAAAATTATCTGCCAAGGTTCTTCCGCAGCTCGAGCGTCCAAACGTTAAAAAGGTCGTTGTCGTAGGCAGTGGTGGTCTTTCCATCGGACAAGCTGGCGAGTTCGACTATTCTGGTTCACAAGCTATGAAGGCTCTCCGTGAAGAAGGTGTTGAAGCCGTGTTGATCAATCCAAACATAGCGACCTGGCAGACTAGTCATCAGCTCGCTTCGGAGGTCTACTTCCTGCCTATTACTGTGGACTATGTTGCATACGTTTTGGAAAAGGAACGGCCAGATGGTATTTTACTTACCTTTGGCGGTCAAAGCGCTTTGAACGTTGGTATTGCCCTTGACAAGATGGGCATTCTTGACCGCCTTGGTGTCAAGGTCCTCGGAACACCTATAAGGACTCTGGAGGTTTCCGAAGACCGTGACCTCTTTGTACAAGCTCTCAAAGGTCAATCCCTTTGCTTCATTTTGACATGATTCTGATGTGACTCCACCGCAGAGATTGATATACCTGTCGCCCAGTCGACCGCTGTCTCCAGCGTCGATGCAGCCCTCGAAGCTGCAGAAAAAATAGGTTACCCAGTGATTCTCCGTTCCGCGTTCACTCTGGGGGGTTTAGGCTCCGGTTTCGCCAACAACCCTGTCGAGCTACGGGATCTTTCCGCCAAATCCCTCTCGCTCTCACCGCAAGTCCTCATTGAACGCAGCATGAAGGGTTGGAAGGAACTCGAATACGAAGTCGTTCGCGATGGCGCAGATAACACCATCATCTGTTGCAACATGGAAAACTTTGATCCGTTGGGAACCCACACGGGTGACTCGATTGTCGTCGCTCCCAGTCAAACTTTGAATGATGACGAGTATCACATGCTGCGCAGCGCCGCGATAAAGGTGATTCGTCATCTTGGCGTTGTTGGGGAATGTAATATCCAGTATGCACTCAATCCGGAATCGAGGGAATACTGCGTGATTGAAGTTAACGCACGGTACGTGTGGTCAATCAGCAATCGCCAAATACTTAGCATTATCCCAGATTGAGTCGTTCGTCTGCCTTGGCGTCCAAAGCCACAGGATATCCTCTTGCCTATACAGCAGCCAAGATTGCCCTTGGGCACACCCTTCCCGAATTGCCCAATGCTGTTACGAAAACGACCACAGCTTGCTTCGAACCGTCTCTCGACTATATCGTGACCAAGATACCTAAATGGGATCTAGCCAAATTTAGTAGCGAGGTCAACCGCGAAGTTGGTAGTGCCATGAAGAGTGTGGGTGAAGTCATGGCCATCGGTAGGACGTTTGAAGAGAGCTTGCAAAAAGCCGTCCGTATGGTCGATCCGAGATGGAGAGGATTTGAAGTCGTTGGCGGGCTGAAAAAACTGGAGGATGGAGCTGAGTTGGAGCGAGCACTCAAGCGTCCCACGGACATGCGACTCTTTGCAATTGCGCACGCCTTGTACAATGATAAGTACAACGTACAAGAGATCCACGACTTGACGAAGATTGACAAGGTATGTTTCGTATAATACTCCATGTCTTCTCTTGCCAACTACCGTTCCCTTCCAGTGGTTCCTCTTCAAGATCGAAAATATTGTAAACACATCCCGGGCCCTCTCTTTACAAGGCACTCTCTCGACAGTTCCTCCCTCCCTCATGTTGACTGCAAAGCAACAAGGGTTCTCCGATTCCCAGATCGCATCACTCCTGGACACCACGGAAGGAGACATACGCAACTTCCGTAAATCACAGAGTCCGCCAATTACGCCCTTCGTGAAACGGATCGATACATTGGCAGCTGAATATCCGGCCCACACTAATTACCTCTACACGACATACAATGCATCAGCGCATGACGTTACCTTCGACGATCACGGTACAATGGTCCTCGGGAGTGGCGTCTATCGTATCGGTAGCAGTGTCGAGTTTGATTGGTGTGCTGTCACCTGTGCGCGCAAGTTGCGGGAGATGGGTGATACGGAGAATGAGGATGGGTCGAATGTTGGTGGGAAGACGATCATGGTCAATTACAATCCAGAGACGGTCAGCACGGACTTCGACGAAGCCGACAGATTATACTTTGAGGAGTTGGGTTGGGAACGGGTGATGGATATCTATGAACTGGAAGGCGCTAAAGGTGTAATCGTCAGCGTCGGAGGTCAGCTAAACTATCGTTCTCCATCGGTCTGATAGCTGACCGAACACCACCATAACAGGTCAACTCCCACAAAATATTGCGCTTCGGCTCAAGGAGAGTGGGGTTAATGTTCTCGGTACGGATCCCTTGCAAATCGACAACGCTGAGGATCGACACAAATTCTCGAGCGTCCTTGATTCCATTGGCGTTGACCAACCTGAGTGGGCCGAGGTTACATCCTTGGAGGCTGCCAAGGAATTCGCAAACCGTGTTAGGTTGGTACAAATGCCGATCGGCAACACCAGTGACAGTGCTGATTCAATATACACAGTTACCCGGTCCTTGTGCGACCTTCGTATGTTCTTTCTGGGGCCGCAATGAACATCGTGCACGAGGAATCTGCGCTCTCTCATACTCTCACCGCAGCCTCTTCGGTTTCACCTCTTCATCCTGTAGTTATCACAAAATTCATATCCAACGCGCAAGAAATCGACGTTGATGCTGTTGCTTACAAAGGCCAGCTCCTGGTACATGCCATCAGTGAACATGTTGAAGATGCTGGCGTCCATTCCGGAGATGCCACTCTCGTGCTTCCTCCTCACACACTGAGCGGACGCGATCTAGACAGGTTGAAGGACATTGCATCGCGAGTCGCCCTAGCCTTTGAAATTTCTGGACCTTTCAATATGCAAGTAATCAAGAAGCCTGCATCCAAGGCCGGTGAACAGGACGAACTTAAGGTGATCGAATGCAACCTCCGCGCCTCGCGTTCGTTCCCCTTTGTCTCCAAGGTGTTAGGACACAACTTTATTGAAACAGCGGCTGCTGCGATCACTGGTGTGAACGTGCCAGAGCCTATCGATCTGATGAAGGAGAAGCGAGACTACACGAGCATTAAGGTTGCCCAATTTTCTTGGACTCGATTGGGTGGTGCCGACCCTTTCCTTGGCGTTGGTGCGTCTCCGTCCTATTCTTCTTGTTCTCCTAATGAGGCGTGTCGTACTCAGAGATGGCAAGCACGGGTGAGGTTGCTTCCTTTGGTTCTGATGTCTACGAGGCATATTGGGCCTCACTACTTTCTACGACTGGCTTTAAGCCTCCACGCCCACAATCTGGAGTTCTCATCGGCGGGTCGCCGACTACACCTGAACTTCCATTCATTGCCAAAACACTCCACTCGCTTGGTTTCAAGCTTTATGTCTCCTCACCCGCAATCGAAGCTGCGTTGACTGCGATCCCACATGTGACCTGCAAACGTATCTTCTTCCCCACGACGGACAAGCGCCGTCTACGCCAAGTGTTTGACGAGTATGAGATTCAATCTGTAATCAACCTTGCGCAAGGACGGGGCAAGGGACGGGAAGACGAGGACTATGTTGCGCGTCGCAACGCGGTTGATTTTGGGTTGCCGCTGCTGAACAATCCCAAGTGCGCGGCATTGTGGGTGGAGGCACTGAAGCGGAAGATGGGTTTAGACGGAAGAGGGTTGTTGGGCTACGAAGAGGGAAATGTGCCAAATGAGGTGAAGAGTTGGAGGGAGTTTGTGGGGAGGAGGGCGTGAGTAGTGCTTTCCGAGGGTTTGAGACCTGCGCTCTTGACCTCACTGTATTGAACGTTGAATGCAAAATATAGATTTGCAAGTCTGGACCACACCCTCTGACACCTGGGAGTACGAGTCATACATCAAGTATCCTTGTACCCATGCTGTTCGTCATTGCCCTGGACACATCTCAGTCAAATACTTCTGGTCACCAGGCTACATTCAACGCCCTTGGTACACCTCTCCATATGGCAGGTGCCAATTACCGGAAAATGGAGAAGAGTTCTTTGGATATATCCATGTCATCGTAGGCGCCCTCTCTTCCCTCTGCTCGCGTGGCCGTTTCATTTTCAACAGACCCAGCCCCAGGAAGGGCATCTGGCTCGGCAAACGTGACACGAACCTACCATTCAAGTTACCAAAAGTCCGGGAGCGCAAAATCTGGAAGATTTACGAAAGACTCCGTTGGAAATGCGCGATCGAGGATGCCATCCACAGAAACCACCGTCGGAGAGTCCACGACTCCATGTCAGTTGTGACGGCACACAAGACATCTGCCCAAAGACCGTTTGAACCGTCGTTCATGGTCGGGGACCGCAAAGCCGAGTCATCACGATAGCAGTACGACACCACTGCAGATGTGCGTCGTCCAGGAGTGTACGTGGATTTGTCCACATTTTCTGGTGCGGGATTGGAAAGAGGTGCTCGTCGCGACGAGGATGCAGTTTGTACAAAGAAACGTCTGAACGCCATTTTGAACACTCGCGGCGACGGAGAACGAGAGACGTCTCATGCCTAAACTCTTCCTTTGACGTAGGTTTCCTTCCTTCTCTTGTAGTGTGCGTGTAGTGAATGTTTCTCTTCAAGCTACGCTTTGCGCCCGAATACTCTGACCTGCTTTTAGAAAAGTGGATCATGGTTATACATGTCAGAATTTGAACTTTGATCAACCGCCGTAGGTCTTTTTTGCCTCCTGTACGCAGCGTCAGATCGTAATTTTATTTCTTCCAGGTATGCACTGTGCTCGATTTCGTACCGGTTTCCTATCTAGACCTGAATTTGTACACACATTGCTCGTGCGCGTTGGACTTTGTCCTTTTTTCAGCGCCTTGGTCGAGGTTCTTTCGGTACACTGGGACAAGTCTCGTACGTGGTCTTGATATGTTCAGTATTTCATACTACCGCTGATTTCGGAATGCAATGCAGTGTGTTCCTAATGAGGACAACGCTCACCCCAGAGAATCTGGCTTTCGAGTGTCAAAAGATTATTGACGAGGTGGGTCGCGCCCAAGAAGCCCCACTGCGATCTGCATGGTTACGACCCTAGAGTCAGGTCCGCAAGTTCGTCGTAGCTCAGGCTTGTGTTCGTCTAGTGAACATAATCATTAAACATTAATACGTGTCCGACGGACAACATCGGTACGATGAGGATTGCGCAACATACACGCGTTTACACGGCACTCGTATATTCCTGACGTAGTCACCTTTATTCACCTTACAACTCCACTTCAGGCCCACACAAGTCCTGCACGTCTAGCTCATGCGTTACAGCCGATGCACGTTCACCATTTATAGCACCCGCTATGTTGCGGTCAACCGCGAACCTTGCCGCCACTTTGGGGTCGAGAACGCCCTCGAGGCAATCCACGACCAGCCGACCCATAATGGGTAGAAACTAAGGAGCAAAATGCAAGCCAAGTCACGCCCGCCAAGCCAAGAGTCAAAACCGAATCAGATGGGACGATTAAAAAAAAGACGATGCCAGAGTCGTTGGGACCCAGCCAGACGACTCAAAAGGTTCGAATGAAATGTACACACCTTGAAACCATGCCCACTGCCAGACGTCACGAGAAATAAGGTTGGGTCCCCTGGAAAGGGTCCGATGACCCAGTCGCCATCAGGCGCATCGGTATACCTGTAAACATACAAGGCGTTGAGACGTGGCAGAAGAATGATAATAAAAAGAATATTCGGAAAATGCAAGAAATGCAAAGAAGAGGGGGGGGTGCCCAACGGCCGGTGTCGGTGCCGACATGCCTGTCCTGCTCGCGCGATATTCGCGCATCGCAGATCCAATTGTACATAAATTCATTCCACCCGATGGCCTGGACCTAGAACAATGTGTCTGAGGATGAATATCATTACGTTCCAAAGAGTTTAGCCATGAGTGTTGACGCGGCGCGTGTCACGTGTGCAAGATAAGAAGCTGGAAATGAGACCTAGCAAGACCCGCGCCGACGGAAGGATCTCCTCCCTTCAGGGGCGGCCTGCGTATTGACGTCGTTTGCCACGTATTGGAGGATACGGCGTCTCCATACGGGGTTCGGGCTCTATGTAGCGCCCCAGATCGCCTTGTGAAGACGTAGCGGGGTGTGACGTGGAACTGAGTTTAACTTGACAGCGATTATTAGCCCACCCTTCAGAGTGCGCGGTGACGAGAGCCAGGGGTCTATTGGTCATGCTTGCTTCTATCAACGAAGCTTGGCCGCCCACCGATCTCCTGCGCATGTGTTCACGCCGCATCTTCGACGGACCTTTGGGGTACACCCCCAACGTCATGTGGCCCCAAGCGGGGAAAAGGAGGGAACAGAACCAAAAGAAGTGCAACGGAAGTACCTACCAGCATAATCGCGTTCCAGACCACGGCTTCTCACCCAGTTCAGGATACACCCTCCTAAGCGACGTCCTCAATACCTGAAGTGCAGATCGCGGGACTCGCAGACCATCACCCGAATCAGGGTGACTCGCGATCGTTCGGGGCGTCGATACTTTTCGAGTTGGAGTATCACCAGTCTGCGGGGTGGGAACCATGTGGGTATGTCCCGCCATGTGCATGGCAAGTTTGACAATTCCGTCTTTGGTGGGCTGACGGGATGGTCGTTAGTGAGTGTCACGAGAGCATATCTATGATGCATAAGGAGATCGGCATGAAATCAAAGCCGTGCTAAGCGACAATTATACGTACGCACGGCGTTGTTATATCCGTAATAAAATAAAACGGCATTGATTTCGCAAAGGTAAGTGGGTTAAGGGACGCGAGGAAGAATGAAGCGGGGCGATCAAGAACTTTGAATGACACAAAACGAAACGCCTGGCATCTACTCAACGTAGAGTGTAGCGTGCTGCAATGAAGCAAGCAGACAGTATGCCATGACGCTGGTCAACTGACAGACAAGAGGATCGGTAAAGAAGATAGGAGCATACCGCCGCCAGCTGGCAGCCGTTTAACCTAACTTGGGGGTTGATCGGCGATTCAACACCCTTGATGCCACGACATAAAGGCCGTCGGCCCGTGAGAACAAAATGTTCATTGATAGCCCAACGCAGTGCCAACACATTAGGGCGTCATGGCACATTTGGCTAAGACGCCAATTGCATCTGACGGTCCCAAATACGATGCACCAGCTGCGTGCGTAAAGATGAGAAAAGGTTACGGACGGATCTCTTCCGGTACTTGCAAGCACCCCAAAAAACAGGCTATTCAATGTTTGGCGACGCGTAACAAGTCTGCCTTTTGAAACCATAGGGGATGACCAAGATAAGGTACAAAGAAAAGATGATCCGAAAGGCCAATAGAGAAGCAGAGATTGTTGAGAACTCACGGGAAAAGTATAGAACCCACTTTCAAAGTCCAAGAACACAGGCGTGCCTTCGTACCGCCGCTTCTCGTCCGCGCTGAGCTGTATCATCCCAACGGTCTGGCTGACAAGGAAATTGCAATACTTGTTCGAGACACGCAGAAACCCGCTCACCCAGTAGCCAGGCACATTGAGTCCAGCTGCAACTTGGGAAACGTCGATGCGGTCCACGAACCGAGGGTGAGTATAACCCTATCGCCCTCGAAACACCCACCATCTCTACACTTTACGCCTGTCGTACGCCCATGTTCGTCCTTCACTAGATTGGTGACCTCCTGGTCCGCAATGACCTTTCCGCCCATCTCATGTACGTGTAAGAGAATGGTTTCTACCGCCCGCGTTGCCTCTGCCCAGCCCCCCTCTGGATTAAAGTAGCCGCGTTGATCCGGGAACAAGCCGATCCGAT
Organism: Phylloporus aff. rhodophaeus; assembly: GCA_038094475.1. NCBI lineage: Eukaryota > Fungi > Basidiomycota > Agaricomycetes > Boletales > Boletaceae > Phylloporus > Phylloporus aff. rhodophaeus. Next base: position 9,090 of record JBBPUD010000164.1, on the reverse strand, counting down.
GTGCGTCCGAGTCTGGATCTGCGGTTGGATGAAGCAAAGATAAGAGCTTCGTCCGAACAGCCTCGGTGTCGGTGAGGTCTTGGATGAGTGCACCCATCTGCCGATCATTCTCTATATCGCTACGATTCTCATTGCAAACGGTGAGCACGCCAGACCTATGTTTCGGGTCGTTAAATAAACCAGCGTCCAAGATCAGTTGCGAAATCGTGTTGAATAACCCTTGCGCACTCGTGATAGCAGCCTTTCCACATGGGATGTTTCCATGCTTTTATCGCATCTCTCGCCAGCTTCGTGTAGAATATGTCGCTGTAGCATGATCTCACGACTGTTACGGGGTAGTGTCACTAATACCGTCTCCATGACGCTGTTGGAACGCACTTTTGTTGATATCCGTGCTTGCTGCGTCTACAGCGGGTAAGTTCCTCGCTCGATCAAGGACTGTCACATTTGTGTAACCGCGCCTGAGAAGATGGAAGGCCGTGGAAAGACCAAAGACCCCGGCACCGACAATGATGAACCGCGATGTTGGAGTGATGCCATCTTGAATGGGGGCAGAAGACATGCTTCATAGGTAGGCTGCAAGGTAGTGGTGGAAGATATCGGGCCAACAAGGAGTCTTGCATACATGAAACTGGCTCGGCTATCAGTGTATCATAAGATCGTCCTAATGATCACGTGATGTCATTCATACCAGTGAGGTTATTTGAACAAGGACACGGTAGAGAAAAGAGGATATACATTTGGGTTCATTCGAATAGATCCTTTGGTACTTTCCGTGTCGTCACTAGCAACGTTACGGAGGTAGTGACGTCATTATATGTCACCGGCTCTACCTCGAAGAGGGGCCTTGGATTATTCGACAAAGTACTGCCATGTCTCGTAGCAAGTCTTTCCATACACACAAACCCAAGTAACTGACATGATTCCACAGTCAATGACAACTTTATCTCGTACAGCGACGCTCCCACCAGCGCAGAGCGAGACGTGGACAAGCTCCTTCCTGGCGACCTAAGCGGATGGGGACAGTCCTCCTCAAAACAGCCTGCTGCGCACGCCAAAGTAGACGACACCTACGCGGGGTACGACCCCGGCATGGCAGGGTGCACCCTGGAGCAGACCACCTGCGTGATCCCAGGTATATCCTCCATGGGCCACGAGCAACCCCACCCTCTCTCCTCCCCATCTCCCTCGCGCGACCCCGCACACCCGCCACGTATCGAGGACACGGGGTGGATCAGCCACGGTTATGAGCGCGATGGGGACGAATACGAAGCCGAGCTCCCCTCTCTGTCACCGCAGCGCATTGGTACAACCACCTCAAACCCGGAGGCCGCAGACCACTCGTTGGTGTGTCTTTCCCCGCCGTACGTTTGCCAGCTCATCTCTCCTAGGCCACGTCGACGGGAAAGGTCTTTCACGATGCGCAGATCCAGGCGCGGGGTACGCGACACGTGGTATGTCCATTTGGCCTGTGTTGGTCACCGCTCTGATCGACCATTCCATTTCCATGCGCCACATTGTCGTCATCAACTTTGTTGCCTCGTCATCTCTCCATTTCCACTGTTCGATTCCTTGATGTTCCAGACGGGCCACAAGTGAAAGTCATGAGCTGTATGGATGCTGTACCTCATACGTGTCTTCCATTCGTCATGGACAACGTGGTTCGGTCAGAGCTCTACCCGTATCCGTATCCATGGATGCTGTAGACCCGCGATACATGTGCGCCACTGTCAAACAGTGTTTTTCATTCATAATACAGCGTGGTCCGATCTCATCTTGCGCCGTCGGTGGAAGCGTGGCCTCGGAGACACAGCAAATCCATGTATCATTTGTCACTTGGGGTGTAAAGACAACGGCACAGCACCATTCCACCGTTTCAGCATGCCGCGAGCCTGTGTCAGACCCTGAACCACGTTCTTCATGAAGGACAGATGGCACCGCCAAAACGTTCAGCGCTTCCGTGTCAGAGACGAGACACATTATTGCATTTTAACAGTATCTACATCCGATAATACTAGTACGTGTATATAAATGAAGAGAGAAAAGGTGGAGAATGATTGAAAAAGATGAAAAATCTACAGTGATGCAACAAGAGAGGATATACACCCGCATTTTTTTTACCCGTATTCATACACCAGCGCATGCCTTCACCAACACCCGTGCGAGGCGTCCGTCCCTGAGTGCCTCGACGATCACCGTCACCTTGTCACCCAAAGAGGTGTCAACTTCTCCGCCAATCGTTGCCATGAGGTCTTCGGCTTCCGGGCCAGAGAACAAGCCATCGCGCATACCAAACACAGTTCCCCGCACATTGTCAGCGCCGTACATTGGGATGCCCAGTTCCTCGCGGACATATTCGTAGAGCACGCGCGTACGGGGTGCCAAGAGATGAGCAGCAGGGGCACGACCACGCGAAGCAAGGTTAAAGATTGGCTTGAGGGCAGTGGGGGAGAGCGTCGACTGCATGGAACCGGTGCGGACTTCTGAAAGGGGTACATTGAGGTATGCGCAGCGCAGCTCAGTGAGGAGAGAGACGAGCTTGGAGGAGAGGTTGGTGCGGAACTCGGTGACCTTGTTCAAGTCAACGTTCGAGAGGTTGAGGGCAAGGAGGGCCTCCAAGAGGGGAGAGACAGCCTCGCTCGCAGCCTTGGCCATGCGGGGTACCGTGTCCATGCTCGTTGTGCGGTCAAACACCTCATACACCTGGGCGATCACCCTGGCTGCCACCTTGTTGACAGTCTCATTGTCGGGGATTGAAAAGACTTGGCGAATGAGATCACGAATGACCTCGGCAGCCAACTGTCTCATTTCGAGGTAGAGCGCGCGTAAGTCGAGGGCTTGGCAGACAATGTACAGGTGTGTGGATGCGAGCAGTTGAGATACTTCGAGTGCGGTCAAGGTGTACCGAGCCGAGATAAGGGCAAGCGAACTGTCAACCAGGGTCAATTGTGGGTGCAGGGTCGCAATAGAAGACGACTTACTTGACACTCTGGTTGTGCATCTCGGCGCTAACGTTTCCGACGCCAACGTTCATACCACCGAGCACGTTCAGTTCGCCAACATAGGAAGCAGAGGCGATGTCAAGACCCTTGCAGCCAAAGTCGAGGGCGCTGTCACCACCGGCCAAGTTGGCAGGCAAGCCACGGTTCATGGCCGCATTGATGATTTCGGTGACTTGGACAAACATGAGTTTGCCAATGTGGGCAAGGGAAAGTCGGAGATGGTCCATGGCGTTGGTGACTGCGAGGGCCTGGAAGTTTCCGGCATGGTGGATTTTGCCTGGAAGACGTGAGTGGAAAAGAGGATGGGTACGAGTGGGGTACACACCTTCTCCGCCTGCCTGGCGCGGGGGTTCTACGAGGGGATTGTCGGTGGTGGAGTTGACTTCTGTACGAATGGTCTCGCTGATCCTCTTGATGTCCTCAAACTGGGGACCCAACCACTGTGGTGCAGTGCGGAGGGAGTAGCGATCCTGCCTGAGGATGCCCTGATCCTCCTCGATCGTGACCTCAGTCTCTTCGCCGTGAGCAAACTTGGAGTCGGCGAGGAGGGACCAGACGAGGTGTGCCGATTCAATCTGGCCAGGGTGTGGCCGAGCGTGGCCGACAAAGGGATCAAACGATCCACGGGCGCCGACCATGGCTTCGACTGAGAGGGCAGTGAGGACCTGGGGGGGGAGTGAGATGACACCTCGACTCGGACGGTATCTACTTACAGATCCGAGAACTGCAACGTCCTTGGCACCGTTTACGGCGAGGGCAGCGACACCAGCACTAAAGGCTGTACCATTGAGGATACCGAGATGCTCCTTTGAGACGAGGGGGAGGGGTGTGGTGCTGGTGAGTGCGAGTGCCTTGTTGGCAGAGTAGGTCGCTGAAGTGGGCGAGAAGGCCGAGAAGAGGGCGGACTGGGATACCTTGACAAACTCTTCGTCTGGTAGCGACGAGGCGGGTGTGCTTGGAGAGGCGGGGGAGATGTGGCCAGACTCACTGGCCGGTGTGGCTATGCCAGATGGGAGAGCAGATGGAAAGGCGGACGGAAGCGCGGACAGAGCGGACGGGAAGCGTGGCGTGGGAGTCTTGAGGTGGGAGCGCAAAGAGGGTATCGGGGGTCCGAGCATCCAAACGCGGATAGCGGGGTCCCCGATAAGCATGCCGGCAATATACGAGAGGGAGGACAAGTCTAAAAGAGGAAGGTGAATCGATGAGATGGGAATAGGGGTTAATACATACCACCGCTGGCCGAGATGCTACCTCGGAGGGGTACGAGGGGGACAAGACCCTTGTCGATGACCTCGACCATCTTCTGGACGAGTTCCCACCTCACACCAGAGTGCCCACGAAGGAGCGAGTTAGTGCGCACAAGCATGGCAGCACGGGTCCACGCGGCAGGCATGGTCGTCGAGCTCTCGGGGTCAGTCAGCGGGAGAGGCCCTGTTGGGTGTCAGCGGGGGCAATACAAAAGAAGAGACAAGACATACCGGTAACAGTACCATCCTGGGCCGCAGAAGAGGGTGTGATGACACCAATGTGCTGGTGTTGGAGGAGGGCCGCGCCGAGTGCGACGGGGTCGTCTGTGCGTGTGTCGGCGCTGCCACCAAAGCCCGTGGAAACACCGTAGATCGAGAGACCGGCCTCAACTTTGGATGCGATGACGTGGCGAGAGGCATCGTGTGCTGTGCGGACATGTTCGCTTGCGGTGAGACGGAGCGGTGGGGCGGCGGGTGAGGCAGCAGGCGAGGGGATGTAGCGTGCGATGGCGACAATCTGAGCAAGCGAGAGATCGCTGCCTGTGAGGGTGACGGGTGCACCGGACCTGTGGAGGGTGAGCAGGAGAAGAGGAGGAGGAGAGGATGACTGACAGGTAGGACTCGAGCTCGTTGATGTGCTGGGTGTACTGTGCGATGAGAGAGGACATGGTTGGCTTGGTGAGAGTTGGGTCTCTCCCCGCACCTTTTATATCCCTGCGAGATCCGCCCGTCGAATGAGCAACGTCTTGGAAAAAAAGAAAAAAAAAAAACATAAATCTGACGTCGTTCAACACAGATCCATCCAGATCAATACCATTTCCTTTTCGAGTTGCCGGTATACCTCCGCCATCTCAGATCTGCGACCCCCTCGCAACCCCCCTCGTGGGGGATACAGCAACCACACAGCTCCTCCTCACCGCTGTTCGCGGACTCACCGCCATTATGGGCGTCTGATGCGGGTCCGCACGTTACCAGCACGTTGATAGCCCACCGCGAGCTGGTCCTCGATCTGACAGCAAGTATGTCCTCGATCAACTCCTGTAGACGCTCTATGGCGTACACGTTGTCACGTTTCTTCTACGCCGTGCTGTATGTGTCCTCTCCATTCTCTCTCCCAAGCACCGCGTGAAGGTCTGATGGGATACTGCACTGATTTGACCGCCCATCAGACGACTCCGATACTCGGTATTCACCTTGGTGTGCGGCGCACAAGATTGAATATGAGCTATCTGCTATTTCCGACCGTTCGGTCCTCCAAAAAGGAAACATGGCACCTGCCGTGCCCTTTTGTCGGGGAGATCCTAAATTTAAACCAGTGTTCTTGACGAACATCTCTCTCTCTCTCTCCCGAACAAGGTGGAACAAAGATGGAACGTGCTTTTCATCTCATCGTACCCCATACGGACTAACCTCTCAACGTTGTCACCAACGACCATCTCGACCATCATTCACATCACTATTCACATCAGATCTCACTCTCACGTGCGAACCCGCGCGTTCGACAAGTGTGACCTCTGGGAATGTCACTACGCTTGTGTGCTCTACAGAGTGCGAGACTCGCTCGGAATATTATCTATCGTTCGCACCAGTGCACTCTGCAGTGCCCTTCATCCATACTCTCATTCCACATCCGCACACGCTCTACCACAGCTTGAGCGTTTGCGTCAGAAAATACACATTACTTTCGCGTCATACGTCCGATAATCGGTCATCATCATCACACTCGTCCTCTGGCCCAGAGCTCCTTTGCGTTCGTGTACCTCTGTGCAGCACCACAATCACAGGGATGAGCACCCACGTCCCGACTGCGTTCTGCGATGCAGTCTGCATCCTAGACAGCATACCAGATCAATATTGCTGTCGTTATCGTGTCATCCTCGGACGTGCTAACATAGCCCCTGATATACCGGGAACCCAAAGGAGCATACACGAAATGAGATCAATGATCCCATCGCTAGAACAGAATACGCCGGAAATAAAGCAGGGCAAGAGTTAAGAAAAGAGCACGTCCTCAGGGACAACTGTCCGCACGCAGTATGGCAACAGAGTGTGCTTGGGGAGAAGCGAATGGTCCAGATCCACAGCGTGCAAGGGTGTGACTTTGGATCGAATGGGGTACTCATTCATGGATGGTTGAACGCTTGGTTACTTCGTGGTAGGCCTAGACTTCTGTCTCCATTTGACGTTGTGCGGTCTTTGCTACCAGATGATGATTTCCTCAAAGATCGCACAATGAACCATGAACGATGGATCAATACATCATATCAGGGTATTCGGTGGCGCTGAACGCCACACGCTCTCATCATTCTGTTCCGGTGTTTCCGAAAACGGGGGAGGGAGTGAGAGCAAGACGTTTTGAATGAAATGGCGGTGAAGATCGCGCGAGAGAATGGCAAGTTGGGAGTAGCAACTTGAAGGTGAGAAATTCTCGTCTCGAACGCGAGTCGCAGAACACATCTACTCCACACGTCCAACAGAAGTATACCACCCAACAAAACACGGCGAAAGGCAAGGCGAAACAAGACAGGGGAGAGTTTTCAAGACTGAAAAGGTGAGAGAATCACGTACATGAGCGACGTACCTGGACAGCATCGGGGTATAGATGTTGTCAGTCCGGGTTACAGCATGAGAGATGATGCGCTGAATCTTGGGATGTCATTCACAAGCGCGAGCGTTGTCCATGCCAAAGGATCGCTCACCAAAATTATGACCGGTAATGGCGTTGCTGGGATCACATCCATTGCAACCATGTCCGAAGCATTGTTGCTACGCATTTCGAATGCTTGATTGCCGGTTCTGATGGCCAGAGCGGGATGAGAAACGTGGGTGACAATTGAATACATTCCGCATTCCAGGCCATTACCGACCAAGGTTTGCACAGGCTGTTGGCGCGCAGCGGGAACACGGGGAACAACCTCGGAGAATCAAGCATGAATGCCCGTTCTCCGTCGGGTGGCAACCACCCATTGGCACCACAGCGCGAGAACGTTCCCTCCACACGATTCCTGATCACATTCAAAAGGGATGGGCAGGAGGAACACCCTCTTGGCGAAATGCACCAGCCGGTCTCTAGTACTGGATCGGCTACAACTTGAAATCGATGTGCTATGCAGTGGCTCCGAGACTCGGATGCCGTAATGTCAGTCCAAGGACCTTGACGACACTCTGATATGAATCAACACAGTCAAAACCCAATTACATTATTTCCCGTGATTGACGGGCGGTGACAAATTCCGACAACGTCGTAGACCGCAATGTTCGTCGAATCGATTCCACAGCCAGAGAGTCCCGCCATTCGAGACCTTTACTTTTCTGCGTCGAATGAGCGGTTTAGACGGACGCGATCGGTGACCTGTCTGTCGGTGTTTCAACGTGTGGATTTGGTGAGCAGAATAATTAATTTTGCTAGCCCCCTCCTCACCAACGTCTGACTCGGAGAGACCTGGTTCGACGATCCATAAATTCATCTATCACGATCGACGGGCAAGAATGCACGAACCTCGTGTCCATTGCCATCGGACGATTCGATTTTCAACGGGGTTCTCTGGCGAAATTGATCCGAGTTGCGAACACGCATCAGTGGGGGGAACATCTCTGACTCCGGGTCGGGGCTAATCCAATACCTCTCCATGCGTGCGGTGGCTGCGGTAACCCGCCTCGTCGTTGGGTGCATGAGGGGGGGGGGGGAACGCATCGGCCGTGTTTTCGGTCCGTCGGTCCGTCACGTTCCGCACAGGTCGGCCAATAAGAAGCCCATCCTCATCCTTTGGAGAATATCTTTTTCCCTCCCTGATTTCCTGGAAACGGCGTCACCAGAATTCGTATCTCTCTCCAACCCCATAAACATTTATCTAAACGGGAGGACAACCATACTACGAGTGTAGTCAACTGTTTGCAGGGCCACACGCATCTTTCTTCATGGGTTAGCGCGCTGCTCCTTCACGCCAGGGATCTAGTCTACCCAGCGCCGCATACCCGTATCACCGACTCAGATACACCCTGGACCAAGAGGTACACCATACGCACGTCTAAATGTCGATTTTATCAGTCACACGCTTACAAACAACCCGGATGCGAACCACGAAATGACAGTCGCTAATACCAGTGTGCGACACACGCGCTGTCGAACAACCAGTCCTCTCCGCGACTAAACATTTCTCTGTCCGGAAAAACCTCTAGGATTTCCGTATGGAAACCCTCGGTCTCGAGGGTATATGTTCGTCGCAGCTCGTGCTTCCCCCGCACTATCGGCATCTCGACGCTGATGAGACAAAACTGTGGGTGTCGATGCAGCTCTCGGAACGTCTGACCGATAGGAAACTTGCTGTCCAAAAAGATGCGTTCGCTTTCGGGGCAGGTGATCGTCACGAGAGATGTTGCAATGCAGACGATGCGGTTCGCGCATACGAGGTGTACCTGGCGGGACTGCGTGATGGGGTGGTCGGGTGAGGCGGGGCGTGTACGAGGAGATGTGTCGGCGTAGACGCATTTGACGTGAATGGGATGTCCAAAGAAGGCACTGTCGAACGTGCATGAATGGGGATGGGTGCTCGAGAACGCATCTGTACCTTAGTAATCGTTGGAGGTCACCCTGGGCACTTAGTATGATCCGCTCGAGGCCGGTCGTACCATCGGGAGTGGAGGAGAGCTTGAATTGGGTAAGTGAGCATCTCGTGCTTAGCAAGACTTGGGCTGACCTTGACACTCGTACACGCAGTGCTGTACATGTCCTGCGTGAGCATATTGGAAGATTCCGGGGTATACATGACAACTGTTGAAGACGAGGAGTAGGATCTTGAGTAGGTGATGTAAATTCCGCTGTTTTAACGAGACGATGCAAA